>UELX01000991.1:0-54206 GCA_900480035.1 Eupelmus urozonus
GCGAGAGAGAGAGCGAGAGAGAGAGAGAGCGAGAGAGAGAGAGCGAGAGAGAGAGAGAGAGAGAGCGAGCGAGAGAGAGAGAGAGAGAGAGAGAGAGAGAGAGAGAGAGAGAGAGAGAGAGAGAGCTCCCTCGTAAAGAGCGGCCTAGTGCCTGAGCCAACGCAAGCTATATTAGGTACAGATACCAGCTGGAGGGCCGAGACTTCCAGCTTATGCAGCTCGCTAAGGTCAGTGATCATCTCTCCTATTTGAAGCTAGCTCTCTCAGGGATACTCACTTTGAGATATATAAGGGATCATCACGAAGCAAGCTAGGTGTCTTCTCGTTTGCCATTTTATAGTTCGTTTATTTCGGGAATGACGGATAGTAACTTTTTTGGCGCGAGAGTTTCGAGGGTGAGGTCAAGATGGAAGTGAGGGGTAAGATCAAAGTGGAGTTAGCACAAAGAGTCGAAAGTTGAAGGGAATCTTTATCAGAATCTGGTTTATGAAGATTTTACAAGCGAGCTTTCGGATTTTCTTTGAGTATACGGCAGACAGCGCGTATAGAAAATACGGAAGAAAGGAAATTTTGGATTTGGGCGAATAAAGGAATGCGCTCTTTCAAATTAGAGCATATTATGCGGTTTTACTGCGGCGTAAATTTTTCTGCTTACTCTCTATTCTACAATAGGATGTTCCGCGTGTCATCTTTCATGAGAATGAAATAAAATATTATTTCACGTTCTAATTTTCTCTTTATAAGTTTGCAATGTACTTAGATGATAAAGAAATTCGAAGATCTTTTGAAAAAATGAAGTAATTTTACAATACGATATACATCTGTTCTTATAGATTTTACAATACTTATTAACTTACACAGTTCTATTGACTTGCAGAATACTTTTCTATAAACTGAAATTAAAAATGTTTTAATACATTTTTTAAATTTATTGTAATTTTATTAATCAATAGATTTCATGCATTCATAGCAAATCATGTCCTAGCAAAAAAACACGTGAAATATCACGTGACATTATGACATCATAAATCACGTCATAAATAATACAATTTCAAAAATGTTTTATAATGTTACGTGATTTTCACATGATTTATCACGTGATTATTTTTTACAATGTTGCTTTATTTATCTCAACACACCCTCAATAAATAATAAACACCAAATTACTTTTCATTCAAATAAACATACATTTAATTCTAAAACCAAAATCTTACCAAAAGTTTCTTACAAACTAAAAATCACGTCTATTAAAAAAAGCAGCAGTAACCTCCCTCTTCAAAATATCAAAAAAATCCCGTCAAAAACTCTTCACCTATCCCTGATTGAATTGCCAACGGATCCGCTTCGCCTACGCGCGCTGGTCATGGTGGACACACTGCGCATACGGTTGGCAGCGCCGTGAGGCGAACAGCCATCTAGGTGGCGCTGGAGTCGCTGTAATCTGAGCACCTCCTCGCAGATTCGCTCGACGAACTCGCCTCTTACGCGTTTCAGTTCGCGCACGTGGGCTTCGCTACGTACCGGGCGTGGTTGTAAGGATGCCTTACTGCTTTGGGCTGCCGCTGCTGGTGGCTCGTCGGCTTCCAGCTCGGACGGTAGGAAGGATTGGAGGGCCTGGAATATTGGGAGGTTAGGATGTTTGCTGGGATTTGAGGTGGAATGAGAAGAGGGTGTAGTGGGATGTGGGAGATATCTCATGTATGACGATTTACGTTGGGCAGAAATGTGTGAGTTAAAGAAAGCGGATATATTGTTGCGTTCTTCTTTATTGTTTTAACGAATGATAAAAACATTTAAGTAAATATAACGAAAAACGAAGTGTAATAAATATAACAAACAAATGCAAGCGAATAGATAGTAGTAGCTGAAAATTCATTAAAACATTCTGGAAGTTCGTTGCTTGATCAAGGATTTTTTTCAGCAATAATAGCGAACTAAATATATCGATGAACTTTTCATAAAAAGGAATAAGAAAATTCGTGGTCATGAATCGAAACATTACCTTTCCCAATACCCAGTAGAATTTAAATAAACATCAATAAATGTGTGCTAAAAACCATTTTCAAAGAAATATAAAATAACTGAGAGCACGCATCCCACGCGTAAAAAATTCCAGGCAAAAGTTACCCGCAGTATTTAATAACTCCTAAAGCAAACCTGTTGACTCTTAACTTAATTAAAATAATCCGCGAGCGAGCAATTAAACTCTCGAAAAAAAAAAGAAACTCTATACAGCCCACTCGAAACCGCTCGGGGCTTAACGCGCCCAGTCAATCCCCGCGGGGGCGTTTTAATTTAAAAACAAGCGAATCGAGCGCGCTGAAACTGCGCTCGCACGAAAAACAATGCAAAAGAAAATTCTCATTAAAGCGCGCGCGCGCGATTTGCACCCATGAGGATTTTCAGCAACTGGCAATGGGGGTATGGGGAGGCGAGAAACGCAGCGCGTTGAGTTATATTTTCGCTCTGCGTGTATAGGTTACATTTGGTACGTGCGGTTTTAATCAATAAAAGTCGTAAAGTTTCGAAGTTGTAAGAGAAGGATTTTTTACTTCGTCCCGGGAGAATTGGCGTTGTTATACTTTTAGACGGCAGTTAATTAAGTTCTGTAATATTTTCTTTTTCAGTGGGATGCGATCTTGATTGTTTTATCTACGAGATTACTGCGAATCGACGTAAGTGAAAATGAGTTTGTTAATTGTTGTTTAAAATAGCCTTTACTTTTTATTTAACAAGTCAAGGATTTATTTGTTTCGTATATTATCAAAATTAATAAATTCTTTTACTAGACTTCTAATAATTAAAAAAAAGAAATCGACATTATTTTATCAAATCCCTGACTTTAATTCTATTTTTTTTTCTGATCAACGGAACTTATTTTCCGCGTAACTCGTAAAAGTAGAGATCGTATCCCTAAGTAACGGATTTTCATGAAGCTCTTGGAAGCGATTTCTATCAGCGCGTAATAAAATAGGTCATAACTAGCTATTCCCGCGAGTCGTTGATAAAGGCAGTGAGCAACTTTACTGACATTTTCAAGATACTCAATGAAAATTCATGCTGATAGAATTTTAACGACTCAAAAGTCGTAAAAGCGCCGATAAGCTCCGTTACAAAATAAACCTGGAAATACAATCAACCTCGCTCTCAGCTAATTGTCTCCAGAGATCAAAGCGGCAAACAACAAAAACTTCATCAAAAGCCAATATGCCAAGCGACTCTCAATCTCCCAGCCAATTTCTTGACAAAAGTCAATTGCCGCGCATTAATATCCAAAGATCGAAGCATCCCCCGTGCAGCTTTTGGGCGCGAGCAGCTGCCGTAGCTCAATCAGAGGGCGTCGTTAAAGTTTATACGCCGCGACAGAGCAGGCTCCGGCCTCCAAACGAGGAGCTCGGCTTCTTTATGGAAATGCGGCCGCAGGAGCTGTCCGAGCGCCGAATAAAAAGTTTACGATAAAAAGCGCCGACTGCGCCATAGGGTCGTAAAAGTCGGTAAGCCGACTTTTTCCGCGCGAGTTAAAGGCTCGATCCGAGGCCCGAGCGAACCGAGTTGGAAGAATGGAAGTGTATATATGGGACGAAGGTGTTGGAGTAGGTAAGAGCGGCTAACGGAAAGTTGTGTTTAGTTGGGTTCTATAGACATATTCTGCAGGGGAATTTGGTATAGGGTGGGTGAAACCCATGGCAGAACTCAAAGAATTCTGGTTACGAGGATTATTCGCTGTGACTGTTATACATGATGTAATCGTATAATAATTATTATAAATAAATATTCATACTCAAATTGGAAATTTATTAATATAGTGAAAATTAATATTAATTATTGTAGAAATTTGTTTGACTTTGCACATCGGATTTATAATTATTGCGATAATGTAATACTCAATTAATTATTGTAAAATATTTAATATTTGCAAAGTAAGTATGTACAATATGACAAATCCCTTACGAATTTAATGAATTTATTTGCTTGTTTATTAAACAAACTCTACTGATACTTTACTGTAGTTCCATATAAAATTAAGTTTATTTTACTAATAATTATATTATTCCATTTGTAATGTATATTAAAATATAATAAAAACAAATAAATAATTCATACGATATTGGTAATAAGTAAGAATCGTTACATTACTAACGAGATAATTAATTAAACAAATCGTAGATAATATGTTGTTAAATTGATCAATGATTACATTGTTTTATATTTTAAACATATAACTGCAAATTATTGACTAAATTATTTTTATTGTACAAATATGATTACACTTTCAAATAGATTTTTATATTAGAGAATAAATAAAAATTCTTTAATCAAGAGATAAAAATATAAAATAATTTTGGAAAAATTACCTTGATTTCCATACTAAAAATATTTACATTTATTGTTTAAAAGAGCCCCTTAATAATCTGAATTTATGTGCCTATAAATGTCCAAAATAATGTATTAATCATCAGTTTTATTATTATAAAATTAAATTCAAAAACAAATTCTTTTCATAACGTATCCATTATTAAAACATAATTATTGTCACAAAAATCACCTTTCCCGTAAACATTCTAAACCTCCCCCTTGTAATAAATCAATAATCCCGCCATATGAAAACTCAATTTCGAATCCATAGGTCGCAGTCCCAACAAATCGTCGCCAACAAAAAGAAAATCCTCCCCACCCTCAAAGAATCCGCCGAAAAGAAAGCAAAAATTCAAGCTACATCTTACCTTGCCCGACGCAGCCTCGACGTCGCCCGCGCCGAGCAGGGCAGCTGAGTTCTTAAGCACGTCGCCAAGCCAGTCACTTTTACCGGAATGCAGCTGCTGCTGCTCGCGTCGATACGACGGATCGAGACTGCTGGCTCGCTCGTCCTCGACGTAGACTTCGCACTGGGCGTCGTTGTCACTGCCGAGGTCTTCTATCGTCGGGACCATCTGCCGGTGACAGATTTTGATGTTAGGGACTTTTATTTAAAACGGGTGAGGTAGGGGGATAGTTTTTTAAGAAAGTTTTATGAAGGGGGTGGAGGATTTTTTGGGTTTTTGATGACCAAATAAAGTTAAAAATTTATGATAAATTGTAATTTTTTAAATGTGGATTAGGTACTATGTAAGTAACTGCAGAAATTTGGATGAGACTGTATATGATAGGTTTATTGTTTTGATGCAGTATATTTATTTTATCTTGTTAATTTGTAAAATTAAAAGAATACACTTTATAATAAATAGTATCTTGAAATGTTGAAGTAGAGCATGTCAGCAAGAGTTAAATTTAAACCTTTTTAATTAATTTTCATCATTCGAAACTTTTATATTAGTTGGATAATGAATTATTGCCTTCAATTCAAGCTGTCGAATACAGAATTTCATTCAAAACTTCTACGATGCAAAACTTGATTGATGAACATTGAATTTTCAACGAAAATCACATTTTGTTAACAAGTAAAAAATTTCCAACAAAATATTGTTTAATAATGTCATTCAGTAAATTACTGGTCCCAAAAAAAGTAAAAAAAATGTAAAATTTTCTGTTCAAATCTTTTAATTAATTTTTATTCCATAGCATAAATAAATAAATAAAGTATAAAATCCTAAATTTACCAGAGTGTTTCTACAAATTAAAGATAGCGACTATAGCGCTACAGATAAAAAAGAAAAAAACAAACACGATGTTAGTTAAGATCACAGATAAGTTTCGTTAATTTCATTCATAAACTGCAAATGCCCCATAATTCGATTAAGCAATAAAAAGAGCTTATTTTCTAATAAAATACCATCATTCCTACATTAATATCAATTTAATTAAACTCCGCTGAATTCGACTCATAAAGTTCTGCCCTAAATAAATTTCGGCTCTCAGAATGCACAATGAATCTCTCCACTAGAGATTGAAATTACTTCGATTCCCAAGCTGGCTAGCCTTGCGCGTAAAACTAATACATGTCGAACAATCAATAATGAGAGCGATAAGAAAACAAAAGTTCAGCAAGCAACCACACAGATGGTCTAAATAAAACATAAAGCGCCGCGATGCCGAGTGTAGCATAGCCGTAAATAACATAACGACTGCCTAAAACTGGCCGCTTAAAGCGGATAAAATCTTCATGTGCTCGCTCGGGTGAACTTTATTCTGCTCTCTAAGAGGGAAGATATACAAGGCTTTAAGGACGGTTACTGCTGATCCTCGTGTACATTGGACAAAGCTGCGAATGATTTAATGGTCGAAGCGCATCGAGTATTTTTAACGATAGTCACAGCTGTTAAGCTTTCACAAATGTTTGATAGATTTTAAATGACAAATTTTGAAAGAAGATTCATGCTAATAATTAACACTAATCGTTATGTGAGGATAATTCGACGTTGATTCTCGGAAGCTAAGGTAACTCTTTAATAATGCAGTAGCATAATTCTTTTGGTATGTACATTATGACTATTATAGTGACAAAGGAACTCAGAAAATCAAGACCAAATGCTTTGTTTGAAAATAAGTTAATAAAGTATTCTTAAAACATTATTTTAACCATACAATCTTTTACTTCCGGTGGTTTATTCGTTTGAGCCAAACGATATACGAGAAGCCACCTCCCAGAAAAGCCAAGCCGATTGAAAAACGCGCCCACAAACGAGAACTAAATCCTCAGCATTTCTATATGCTCGCTGCCGGGCAACAATACGCGCAGAGGCTTGTTTACGCGGGCTAAGAAAGGTCGACTTATCGCGCGATTCCAATCCGACAAAGGCCGCGATTTCGTGAACCAGTGGATCCTTTGCTCGATCCACTCGCGGCTCGCTCTGATATTGCTCCGGAGCTGAGCGCCTTGATGCGGGTAAAGCCCGTTTGAGAGTCGCGAAATTGGATCGATGATTACGCTCCCGGCAAAAAGCTTGGCCGGCTTCCGCCTGACTCGGGACGATGCCTCATTTGGGGCTCAAGGATTAACTCGGGAATTGTGTATTATGGGATGAATATTTTTAAAAGGCTCGGGGGAACTTTGAAGACAGTCAAATGCGATTCGCAGAGAGGCTTTGGAAGTCTGGTCTGACCTATACATGGCTTTATCTACTTGCGCGGATTAATGGTCACAGTGCTTTACTGCGTTTTGGCCTGGATCGTTTGAATATTGTTTCATCATACGAATAAATCTTAAAATTTTATTTGATAAAAGCTATGAAAATTGAAATTATTAATCACTTTTTAGAGAATCTGGAAGGAAATGATGTGATTCTAATGAAAAATGATGAGTTTTCTCCTCTCTCGCAAAACTAGACACGAAACAAATGAAAGAAGCAGTACTAGCGGTAAAAAGATAACATTATTTACCGCGCGACTTTTCACCCGTCGCACGCAAAAAAACGGGGTCCAACAAAGTAATGTGGATGTCTCGAATTTCGTGACCTACTTTTGTCTGCTGTGACCATCCTTACAATACAATTTAAAATAACTCTTGGGCTCTTCTTGTCGCGACTTATGCCTTTCTAGCCTTTCCGATCGTTCGTCGTGTTCCTAAACGTTTAAGCGTATCTCGGAAAATTTCCTAGTTATTCATAGTATGTTTTATAAACTTTATTATTGTTTTCTGCTTATATCTTTCAATTTCGTTTATACTTTTTAAAGATAATTAATTTTTTAATTATCTGTATTAACTGGTTTATGTATATCATATTTTATCGATTGTTGAAAGATTAAGTGACGTGTAAACGAACGATGACGCGACTATACGTTATCAAAGGTTTATTGTTCATTAAATAGGTATCTCAAAAGCACAAAGGTATTCTCATAATAACTTTGAAATCTTAAATATTTTCTTTAATTTTAAAATCTAAAAATGAAAAATGAGAACTGAAAAATGTAAACGAATATTTTATAGTTATAAAATGTTTTATCATTTAATATTACAATAGTTTATTAAACAATAACTATAATAAATGTAATTGCAAATCTTAAATCAATACATTTTTAATAGTTTTACATTGAAATTTTAAATCTGTATTTTTAAATAGTCATAATAAAGTATATAATAAAATATTCAACTTCTTCAAACATTTTAAGTAAATTAAAGTATTTTATATATATAGATAAGCAACTCGAGCAGAATTCCAATATTTTTAAGATTAAACTTTTTAGAAATATGATAACGTTATCTGCGATCTTATTACTTCAAGTTTACCATGTAACTAAAACTTTTAGTTATTATAATAGAAAATCTCTGCAAAAGTTCTCGAAATTAAAAGCTCGCGCAAAATTTTACAAACAAGCAAAAATGTAAAATACCTACCCTGTAAAATACTTCACCAACTTCCCGCCTTCTTATCCTAGATCTCAACATCACTTAATTAACTGAACATCAAACCCCACCCTTTTCTCAGAAACGAGAATCCTAAAACTACAATTTACCCCTACCCACTCCACAAAAAGCCATCGATAAATCCATCAACCCGCACAAACGCCGCTTTTCCATCCAAGCAATCAAACTGAAATCCAAGACACCCGCCTCCCCATCCGCCAATAAAAGCGTCAAAACCAGCCCTCCACCGATAATTCGATATATACTCACTAGCTGGTTCAAGTCAGCTACTGTGCTTGGTTGCTGCTGCTGTTGCTGCTTCGTCTCTGGCCATCGCTCGCAGCTGGTGTGCACCCTGACCGGTGTCTTTGTCGCCGATGGCTTCGACGCCGAGCTCTGCCGTTCTCTGGCCGACGGCTGCCGTTGACGATGTTGACGCTGAGTGTACTTTTGACATCGAGATGTAGTGTCTTCCTGAGGGGTGAGTCATAAGAGGTGAGATTTGTAATTGAGATTGGATTGTAGTGTTGATGAGATGTTACGAAAAATGTCACAGGTAGGTTCGATGTTTTGTAGGTGAGATTTAGTTTTTGAGAAATGATAATCGATAATTTTATGTGACTAAAAACAAAAGAATTTAATATTTTGAATTTAATATTTTACCCTGAGAAATATGTGGAAAAAGATTAATAGATGGTAAAAAGATCTGAAAACATTTAACTGTCGATACTATTGATAGAAATGTTGCTGAGCAAATTATTTTTATTTTAAGTTCTTTATTTATTTTTTACACTTCGTAAAAGTTTTAGTTTAATATGTTTCAACGCACGTATTTAAAATAGTATCAACAGCTTTATATGAAAAGTTTTTTGTAATAAAAAAAACAAGTTTATTATTTTGTGGTAGATGTAATAACAATTATAAGTAGAACGCAAGTTTCTAATTTTTAAATAGAGATTCCAAAATCTTAAATAAATTTATTTAGCTCTACACTATCTAAGAATATAAGAATTAAACAAATCAAAGCTATTCAATACAAAGCTCAATCTATGGCTAATTAAACTTCTGCAAGTAGAACGAGACTTTCGCAGACTTATTCAGACTTGACCTACAAACGAAGCCGACCAAAGCTATTGATAATAAACTTTTCTGCCTCCAACTTTGCGCAAAAATTAGCAATATATTTTAATAGCTCATTGTCTGTCAAACAAAACAAGCGATATCACCAATCTTTTCTTCAAAACAATTCGAAATAAAAGTAAACAAAGAAGCGTATAAACGCAGATTTTCCATTATTACGAAATTTCCTTCACAAAAGGTCCAATTAAAATGTTAATGTTCAATAATACTTTCGAATCCCCGAACAAACATTTACTTAATCCACACCGCGCGCCGCCCGGCAATTCCCATTTATGAGCCATTTGTTTCACCCGCGCGAAAAGTTCAACGCTCGATACGAAAAATCCAGCGCCGGATTCGAAAGCACTCATCCCTCTTCGGCCGTAACCAAGCGTAAAAAAGAAAAAAACATCCGCAACTTTCCCATCGGATCCCCGCCCCTAAAAAAGCTCGGCACCCAAATCACGTTTCATCCCGAAACGAGCCAGTTCCGCGAAGAAAATCCGCGAAAAGCTGGCGGGAAAAGTTGGCCTGCCGCGTAGATATCGAATCTCGGGGAGGGTGAAAAGCTCGATCGGCTATGCAGTAGCTGATATACACACCGTCCGCGTCTTTTCGTAGCGACGCGCATGTTTATTCGCCCCCCTCCTCTTCCCGCTCCTTTCATCGCGGCCCATTGTGAGGAAGGCTGGAATTTCCTGTCCCGCGTGTGGCTACATTGTGCGCGATCGGGCGAGCCTGCTTATAAATAATCCGACGAGCTTTCGCGAGCTGCTGTTGAGGTTTTATGCGTCAGTGTGTGTGATAAATATGAGAACGAAAAAAAGTCGATGTGTTTGTGAAAGATGGAATAGTCTTGGTTTTTTTCTGGATAGGTGATTACTGTGCGCAATTTGTGCGGCTTTTAATTCTGCTTAGAAAACGGGTCTTTTAAGGAGAAAGGATGATACTGGGTTACTGCGTAAGAAAGCGCGATTTATATAACGTTAGCGAGGAAAACTAATACTATTCAAACAGCTTTGTGGAAATATAGCCCAATTTAGCTCTACATTTACTGAACGGCTAAAATACGCGTCTACGAGAATTATCATTAAAAAAAAACGCAAACTAAAAAAGTTAGCGAATGAGAGAATATTCTCAAAGAAAACTCTTAAATTGTATTTTTTACTACTATCGAAAATCAAGAAAACTTTGCCCATTGATAGCAGTACAATTTTTTTCCGAATTATTTGTACATGCTTTTCTGCCAGAAATCTATTCGATTACGACTCTCCTTTCCTTCTCACCAGACATCCTTTCTCCCAAACAATCAGCAAACACTAACGCTGTTACCCTTAAAAAAAAATCTCAACCGCATACGAAAAAAAAACTATCAAAAAACCAAGCAAATAAATCAATCAAAATCACGGCCTCGCAAAAAAGCCAATCTCCAGCCAACCTCGGTCTTCTCCGTCTCGAGCAGCTCGCCGGTGGCGTCCATTAACCTCGCGTCCGTCTGCTCCTCGTCTGAGAGTAGCGGCGTGCTCATGTCCATCTCGCGCAGCAGCTCCTCAACTGTGATGCGCTCCTCGTGTGTGACGCGCTTTTTGCCGCTGCTGGGCTGATTCTGCCGCCTGGTCGAGCTGCTGACCGGCCTGCCTGAAGACTTGGGATAATCGCTGGTGCTGTTTAGTGCGATCGAGTTCAGGTTGCGCTGTTCCGTGCAGCTGGAATAGACGATTGTGGAAGGGTTGGTAGAGGCTGGGTTTATGGATGATTTGTGGGAGGTGGGTGTGAAGTAAGGAAGCGATTGTGGGTGCGGTTCTTTGGGGTAGAGATTAGAGCTATGCCTTTTGTGGTTAGAGCCGTTCAATTGGAGGTGGGTGATTTATGTATGTGTAGAGATTTTGAGTTTATAATTGTACATTGTTTATATTTATACATTGAAGAATGAAGCTGAAAAGATGGGACAAGGTTAAAGAAAATTGTGCATTATAATTATCGATATTGTGCCAAAATATCAAGGTTGTAAAGAATTTTTGCTGGCAAGAATTTAAAATGGCCTAGAATAACTATATAGTTTGATATAAACAATGTAACTTTTTATTAGTGAAAATAATTTATAAAATAACTGAAAAATAATGTCGCATTTGTCACGCATCGTCAAAAAGCCAATGCATACAATTTATCGACAGGTTTGTAGGGCAAAGTAGTAACAGATATGTATAGACAGACATGTATCTTATAAATGTGAATATTTATATGCAATAAATTTTGTTTAAATTCTATACTTACATTCACAGATATTCTTTATCATAAAATTAAATCTATTTGAAAATTCAATCTAATAAATTCTACTTATTTTCAAGGCCGTATCGTTAAAATAATTATTCTAGCCATGCTCTCCGTCGCAACATTTCCCAGGAAAAACCAGAGTGTCCACGTAATAACTATCAAGAAACCAAATTAAGAAAACCTTTTTCACCTCTCGTAGCAGTTGACATGGCGATAGGAGCACTTCATCTTAGTAGGCAGGCAGCAGCAGGTGACGCAGTGCGGCGCGTCCTTGAGGATAGTAGGCAGCTGCTGCTCCCGATGATGATGATGATGGTGATGGTGATAGTCTTCCTCCTTCGATCGTACCCGCTGCCTGTCGGAGAGACGATGACTGCGCCGGCCCGTCTCGTTCGTTAGTTTCTGGACGCGAGAACGGGAATTCAAGTTCGTCAGGGCGCAGGATAGTTTGCGAGTTAATTGGCTGCGATGCGGGTTTGAAGCGCGGAGGGTGAGAGTAACGAAATGAAGTTTTGTCAAAGCTCGAGTTCTCTCTGCTTTTATTTAAGGAGGGAGAGAAACCGTTTTGGTTTGTTTGCTTAGATTGAATGTATTTTGTTGATTTCGATAGCTGTTAAATTGTTTGAATTGGGGATAAGAGAAGTAATTGTTTTAAAAACACTGTCAATTAATGGTTATTGTAATTACTTATTATATAAGTATGTAATTTAATGTATTACTGATGATAATTATTCATTAATTAAGGTGTTTCCAGTGTATCTGTAAAATGTACATTTACTTAATATATTTTCCTTATTTTGTACAGATTGTTTATTATTATATTTAATATGTTCATGTATGATAACTCGAAAATGTCCATTTACTATGCTTCACCTGTAGAAAAAAGGATCTTACATGCACTTATATAGAAAACGTACTATATATATGTAAGATGGGGAGAAAGGTTTTTAGACAAGGATGATTTGAGCTATCATTACTGCCCTCAACTCCCTCTCATGTCAAACATCATTCAAAACTGACTTTCTCTCCTTGTTGAAGAATGTACTATTTCGAATGGTTTTAGAAAATTTTTAGTATATGGAATTGCGGTTTTAAAAAGTAAACATACAATGTGTTTCTTTTTATACTTAAATACTATTCTTAAATAATATTTTAATACATTCTGTTCATTACTTAAAATCATCTTGTTTGACTGAACTGGCGAAAAACAAAAAACAAACAAAATCTATTTGTTAAAACGCATTATATAGCTTATTATCACGAAAATAGTAGTTTGTATGTCGCCATTCGAATTATACTGACGTTTTAAAAGCTTTTTGGACAAACAAGTCCCGCTAAAGTACCGACCTTCAATAAAAGAAAAGTGAGGGATTTACGTTATTTATTAAGCTCAATTTAGGCCATAATGCACTATTTAGGGGTAAAATATCATTATGGTGGTATCATTACCGTGATAATTTAAATTTTATTTAATAAATTTTTATATTAACTAATACATTTCCTCAGTAATCTTATCATTTCATATATTTTATTAGATGCTGACGTTGTCCGTTTTTCGGAAAAGATCCACTGAGTTTGTTAAAAAAAATTATAGACAGAAAAAGCTCAATATCAAAATCCGAGCTTATCGACATTATCGACATTTTAACCTGAATAATTTTTTTAATATAGTTAATGAGCCTTTTCTAAAAAACGGACAACGTCAGCTTCTGGTAAAACACGTAATTTTCAGAAAAAAATTTTTCCTACCTGGTCTAATATAAGGTTACCACGTAATTTTTTGGTTCCCGTATAATATTCCGTGTAGATTCCTACCACCATCCTTTTACTTCGCCTTAAGTGTTTATACTTGTATCAAAATAAAATACAACTATTAAGTAATTCTACAGAACCTTTAACTTTTTGCCAACAGTGTTTTGTAATAATTCAAAAGTCTATAATTCAGGTCCCTGAGACGACACAGACCGAAGTTTGTCACTATTGATGTAAAAAATATGCACATATTAAGAGTCAATACGCTTCATTATATATAAAAAGTTAGAAAGAATCGAAAATTAAACTAAATATTGCTGCTTTATTTTAGATCGTTTGTAAGTTTTTATAAATTATTAAAGTTTATAAGTTATAAAAAGGTTTAGATCAAATGACGTTTTTAGCTCTATTAACTTTAAATCTATTATATTTTAGACTTCAGGACTTACTCAATAAATGTCTAAAAGTGGAGTCTCAAATTTTGTGTCAAAGAATCATATCGTAAAGTTTCATCGGAATCCGTGATCCAAAGATGAAACACTTTTCTTAAAAATTTAATAATTTTTAAAACATTGTGTTACATTATTTTTTGTTATGAAAATATACTTCTACATGAACGTTGCCCACGGTAGTATTGATTTCCTATAATGATTTCGAATGAATACGTTATTTTTTAACGTTGCATAGTAAAACATAATGAGAACAATTAGAATTCTTTAAATGCTTAAAAGCGTAAAATTCCGTAAATTAGAATACTATTGTATTAAACTAAAAATTTTTCTTTAGTTTAAATATTCAGGTTCATGTAGGTATGCTCGCAAAAAGTAAAGTAGACTAAACAATATTGATTAGTCTAATAAAATAAAAGATGTCAATAACGTATATTTATTATTTTATTATCAAAATAATTGTTATTCAACAGATAATAGCTATATTTGAAAACAATACAAGTATTTTTAAAAATAATAATAGAATGAAAAAGCTTGTAGTAAGTAAATTAAAAATCTATATCTTTTGAATTTTAAAATAAATTTCAAAAGTATTATTAAGCTTCTCTTATTTCGTATTTATTGTTATTTCAATTTAAAAAACTTTTAAGGAAATAATATTTAGCAATTGTCTGCATCAAACTGAATCCACTATTATGTTTGGAAATTGGAATAATGAAAATTTTTTACTCAAGGAGAATATTTCATTGTTAATGCTTATCAACTTATATAAGTTAAATAATAATTCTATTTTACAAAAATATAAAAATTTAAGACGCTTTAAAAATGTTTATAAAATTGATGAAGCGTTACTCTCCAAGAAAATTTATCCAATGATAAATATTGTTATCGAGATTTCATTATTCATAGAATTAATGAAGATTTTGGAAGAATTTCGCGATTCTATATGGTGGAATTACAGAGCAGTTTTATTAATAATCAATATAAATTCGAATAAAAGCTGTGAATTAGCGTATATATCTCTGAGGTTAGCGTGGAAATTCAATATTTTACATGCTACATATTTATGTTACATTTCCGAACATCATCGATTTGTATTGTATACTTTTAATCCTTTTTCATTCGTGGCTCCGAAATTTTGGGATTTAGTTTTCAGCCACAAGATACAAAACAAAGGTTGGACTTTATTCAAGCATGAATTTGATGGATTTTCTATTTTATATGGTAATTATTAAGAGGAATATTTCCGTAGAAAAGTGCTAATCGAACAAATTGTAAGTTGATAAGATTAACTTCTTTGTTCTTTTTCTAGAGCTTTTTAAATTCTTTATTTTTTATTTGGGACATCTAAGATTATATAAAAGCTATCTCAAAAAGCACTAGAAAAGGTGTAATAACACCAATTTGCAATTTGTTTTATTAGCCCCATTTTACGGTATGATTTATTATTTATAGTTTAACATAACATAGAAAGTGTTTAGTTGGGAACTGTCAAATTTTAGTACCAACGTGTTATCAGAGCTCTTAATTCATATGTGTACTTCTATTTATTAATGGGTACATATCAAACGTTTGATACATTTGCACATAATATGGGTAATATTCGTGAAACCAAAGTTACATTTTAACATACGTATTCACAAGCATATTAAGGATTACGATTGCGTTACATGCTAATATCCATTTAGTCTTGTTTTAAAGAAATAAATTACTGTTGTTCATAAAAATAACAAAATTTCAATTGGAGAATAAAGATTCATGTACACTATAAGATTAAACATTATATAAATATGTTACATTTAAAATACTGAACGTCAATATTATTATTTTCTTGCTTTAGAACAATAAGTAAGAGAGAAGATGAAAAGTGATAGTTTCTTCCAAATCACTTATAAAATGGTATATTTTCTCATTTTAGTTTTTGAATTTACTTAATTTACCTAATTTTATCTTTTGAACCTTCAATTACGACGACTAAACAATCTATAAATTCTTATCCATGCGCCAAAAAAACTTCATAATATGAAATTCAGCACTGATCTAATCAATCAATTCTCAAATCAGGCCAGCAACTCCGCAAATTCTGCATCTTCGAGAAACCTGATAACCTGCACGGCTACAATCTGATCCTCGGCTCTCACATAGATCCAATCCGCACCGGCTATGACGAATCCTCCCTCCAGGGCCGTCATCCGGTCGGCTCCTCATTAGAAGTGCTCCTCACCATCCTCAGCCGGCTCAACGCAAGCTACACCATCAAATTCTACAACTCCTACGGCTACATAGACGACAACAACGAACCCCACGGCTTCTTCAAGGACACAGCCATCGGTAAAGTCGATTTGGGTCTGCATCCTGTCTTCCTCTTCGATAACTGGCGCATGCAGAGTTTTCCCTTAAAAAAAGATCACCTCTGCGTCGTCACGCCGATGGACGAAGTAGGCTTAGGGAGCCGGATCCGCGAGATCTTCAGTACTGCCACTCTCTTGGTAGTCCTATTCGTCAGCTCAAGCTCCATTCTAGCTCTCAAGATCGTCACGAAGAAATCCTTGGCTAGGTCCACCTTAGAGTTTGTGCGAATGCTAGCCAACGTTCCTAACTTCGCCTGGGCGACGTACACTTCTGAGCGGCTCTTCGTCATGACGTTAATGGCGTTGCTCTTCTTTACCGGCTGCTATGTTCTCGGCGCCCTAAAGGCTATCAGCGCCACCTCGAGCCTTGCTTCTTCCGTCAACTCAATCAATGATCTCATCAAGTCCAGCCTGGACGTGTACGGTTTGGCTATGCATAAGGAAATGGTCAGGAATTCCGAGATTAAGAGACGTTATAGATCGATAACTGACATATTTGAGTACATGAAGATGGTGGAGAGAGGCGAGAGGATAGCTTGCATCGCTCCTTGCACTTTCGTGCGTCGTAAGATACGTGAAAACAATTGGATTGTTCACGCTTCGAAAATTAGTTTGACCCTGTGGGACTTGGGCTTTCCGGTCGTGGAGGAATGGCCGCTGCTGGCAAGGTTCAATTATCACCTCAGAGGCATCGTCCAGGCGGGGATGGGCAGTAGAAAGCGAAGATCTCGTAATAAAAAGCACAGTCATTACTGGAACTCCAACAAATTCGGCATCGAGGAGCTTTCCATTGCTTTTTTAGTGTTAGAGGTCGGCTATTTTCTGGCTATCGTCGTCTTTTTCATAGAAATGGCGCTTCGTTGGGCTTTTAGTTGGCGGGACTAACTTGATTGTATTTTTTGAAATTTGATTATTATTGTCTGATCGTTCGTTAAAATAATAGTAAACGTTGAGTTATTTCAAATCAATTAAATTGATCTTCTGAAGTTGAAAAAAATATTTCGATTTGACATATACGTAAAACAAATTATTATTTGCAGTGTGATTTTATTTATTAAACGTCATCTATTAAACGTATCTAAAAACAAACTTTATTTCTATTCCTCATTACTGCTGCACGTTACCTAACACACAAAAGCCCGCTAAAAATACCACCCTCGAAGAGACTTCGCTCAAGCCTGCCTACCTATACCCTCCCGACGGCAATTACCAGTGATTTGGCCCGCTCCATAAACGTTTCATAAAACATCAGCAAGATCAAAAGCTAGGGGGGCCACGAGGCCGTTACTCTCGACGCTCTCGTGCGCGCCTTGATTTATTTTCTTCTACGCACAGGCAAAAACAAAAGGTCCCCCCTCTCTTGCAAGCTCCGGCGCTTTTCCTCGGCTCCCGCATTTTTACGACTTTTGCAGACAAGTGCTCTCTCTCTCTCTCTCTCTTTGTCTCTCTTTACCGCGGAGTTCACCGAGTCTGTTTACCTCCTGGCCTTCGCGCGAGGGCGCGCCCAGATCGATCGGCCAGCTAGCTCGCTGAGATGCCACTATATGTGTATATAGGGCTGGAGAGCGTAACGAGTCTATGTTGGTTGAAAAGCGCGCGAAAAGGAGTAGGGCAAAGGTCGAGAGGACGGGGGATGTGGGGCAGGGTGAAGCTGAAGCGGGGGGTGGGTGTAATAGGCTTACTTTGTTTGAGCGGGATAGTTTTTTAATAAGGACTTGATATTAGGTTTTATGGTTTTTTTCTATATGCGGGAGAATTGTTTTGGTCGCGGTTCAAAATTAGTAGATTTTTATACGTGGGAGAATTGTTTTAGATGTGGTAGTTATAACCTTAATCTGTGAATCCTTATTGCTTACAAATATAATAAATTCTACGGGATTGAAATTAAAGTTGTCATGGATGTATTTAGAAAATTTATAAATTACGGCCTTTTCGGCAATAGTAATAAGACACTAGAATGTAATAAAAGAGTCTGTGCAAACTTAGTAAAATGCATGAAACTTTTAATTTATCCTGAACTCTTGGAGTATGTTTTTCTTATTTTTTTCTGCTAATAAAGTGATAGCAAGAAATATGCTATAGTTTATACTAAATTATTATGCTAGTTAATTATGTTTATGCTAGTTGATATTAAACATGTTTTGGTACAAAAATCAAATTTAAGCTTGCACGGAATTAGTGAAATATAAAGGACAATTATTTTTATACGCTTTCAGTTCCTTACAACAATAGGTATTATTTTCATGAAAAAAATAAAATAAAAAATTAAAAAAGTTTTCTTTGAAAAAATAGAAATTAGCTTTTAAAAGGAAAAAACTTAATTTATAGACATTTTTATTTAATACTGAAATACGTAATATTTTGTAAATAATTAATATTTCTTTCCAAACCCATTTTTTTGTTTATAATAAACAGTATTTTCTTGTATCAAAAATCAATATTTTCATATTTACTATAATGTATTAAAATTAAAATAAATTTTTGTTATTAAACAAGAATTTCTACTGTTATCTAAAAAAATTAAAAAGCAAATAATAATATAAAGTAAATAACAATTTTATCAATAAAAAATGTTTTATGCTAGGTTAACTAATGAAATCGATTCCCCTTACTCATATAAGAGAAATATATCCAATAACAGTAATCACGAATTAGACTAATTTTTATAGTTTTAATTAGACTTAAGTAAGATCAACAACACAGTTTCCTGTTTTAAAATCTAATCATCAGTCATCAGAAACTCACTCACTTATTTTTTCGAGGTTAACCACCTAAACATTGCACTCAATCCGCAGTTGCACATTGAAGCAAACATCAAATCCCATCCGCTAAAATCCCGTAATTAAAATTTCAACTAATCCAAAACTTCACCGCTCGATCCACATTCAACCAACCAGTCCCCCTAGCACAGAAACTGCAGAAAAGCACGATTTCAAAAGCACTGCTCTTCACATCCGTTCGCCAGCCAAAAAAAAGCCCAAACCTCAGGACCCGTCCGAAACTCTATATTTTTCCCTACTCAGTTTCCCCTTTAAAGCATCCAGCCGTAAAGCGGAAAAGGCTCGAAAAAAAAGCTGTCTCGGAAAACAAAGAGTCGCAAAACTAACCGCATCCTGCGCTCCGGCGAACATCCTCCTCGAAGCCTTCTCGTCGTCTGGCCTCCTTTTGTCCCCCCTCTCTCGCTCCTTTCTCTCCCCGGCTCTATCTCATATTCGCCGCGGCTCCCGGAGCGGAAATTTTTCAGCCTTCTCTGTCGTGTTGCACGCGGGCGCGCGGAAGCGGCCGGCTTTTGAATTATCGGCGAAACGTGCGTGATGCTTTACGTGGAAAATACACATGTATACACGCCGCGAATCTGACATCGCTGTTGCTTTGTTCGAGCCGTGTATGTGTGTGTGTGCATGCGCTTATGGAAGGTGGAGGTTATAGTCATTGATCGGGTCGTTATGCGATCGTAAACGGGAGTAACAATGTTGTCGGTACGTGATTTGTCGAGGCCATGCGAGTGGGGATTTTTTTTTTCGACGTCATGTTGAGCGATGGGTTTTCGGCAAGTTTGAAATTAGCGTTTTGGGGCGCTGAGGGGATGGAGAGATGATGCGCCGTGAGAAACGTGCAGAGGGATTTGTTTCTGCTGGGAATTTTATAGGCGATTAGAGTTGGGTAGAGAAGAGTTGTTTGTCATGCTGCGCTAAGAGGTGCCGTTGCGGCGTGCGGAGATAAAAATATTTTTAGAACTAGAGGATGAAACGCGCTTTCTTTTTGTTTATTTTATTTTTTACTGCAAATGCTGTTTTTGTTGTGTTTGAATTTTTTATTGAGAAAAATCATGTACGTTCTATTGTGACAAATTGAATGTATCGAATAAATGCTTCATTTAAGATTGAGTAAATTTCTACGGAACTCCAATAAATTTTTTCACCGATATCAATGCTCCTCGCAATTGCGAATCAGTGCATATTGAAAGGTACTCGGAAGAAATACAAATGCATAAATCACACCCTTGAATCTTGAAGAAGAGTCGGTGAATCGAAAATATAATTCTGAATCCGCTAGAATTTCTTTCTTTCGGGTCGCTGCAATTTTTACAGCTCGCGCAGGAAATGAATTTTTATAACGCGCCATATGCACGAACGGAAGATTGCATGGCGCTAGTTTTTATTTGAAATTATTGCTACGTCTTTGCATACATTTATGGCGCGTGTCTATATTGTTAGCTTATTTTTTTTCACGACTTGCACTTTTAAGAATCTTTTTACTGGCGATGACTATATATTTTTGTTATTTTCAAGGAGCTTTTTATTATACATAGTGCATCATTGGCATTCATGTCTCGTTTACTACTTTAATAAAAAAGCTACTATTCTGATATATTAAGGTTACTAGCCCAGTGATCACAATAACGCATAACAACGGAAAAACTCATTAACACTGCCGTACGCATGTACACATTATTCCCTTTCGAAGGATTCCTTACGAAGAAACATATTCCAGTCTCGTAAGAGCCGATTTGCAGGCTATACGCGAGTGTGCAATGAGCTCTTCTCTGGTACATAGATACGTCTTTCGTTCTCGCTGACAGGTTGCTAATTTGACGACGCGACAAGAGAAAAAGTGAGAACGGAAAAGAGCTTTTTTTTCTGCGTCTAGGCTTTCTGCGTCTAGGCTTTCTGCGTCGTTCATCTGCTTGGATGAATGTAGGTATACGCGTGATACTATTGAAGTGCACATGACTTTTTTTTCGCCTTTACGTTGTTTTTATGTTGTTGGAAAATATTTGAGGAGAGACTTTTTCAATAAATCTTGTTTTGACTTTTTATTTATCGTTAGTTTTAACGAAATATTACACTTGTTGTTTCTCTGATTAAAATCTAAATATTTCAAAAAACAGATGTTAGATTTTTTAATGGTCAAAAGTAATGACTATATTTTTGTTTTGGTTACATGTAACAATATTTTTTATTAGAAAATATTTGTTTTTGTGTTTTTACAGCGTTTTCTTTTCGTCGGTTGATAGGCAAAGCTCTAAATAAAATGATAGCCGTTCGTTATAGACATTACAATTTAAATGCTTGCTTTTTTATTCACAAAATGGTTGTAAGTTTAATAATTTTTACATTTACATTATTGTTGTTTACATGTAGTTTACATATTCATATTATTTCTATCTATTTCTGCGTCGTTAAAAATTACAACATAATCGAAAAAAGTGTTTCATTTCAATAAAAAAAATGGAAACTTTAAGTTTCTTAGTCAGGAGAAAATTTCGATTTTCACAATGGTCGTAAACGTCTATTTTAGTACAAATTTTTTTATTACATATAGCTTAGACTAGACATGCACATGTTTTCATATAATGAGATAGCACCACTTTATAGAGCGGTTTTATTTAGGGTGAAATCGTTAAGCACTATCATAACTGATGCTAAATTCTACTACCAATAATATTTCTATCAATAACAAAAAATAGTATTGAATACTGAAATAAAAATTTTCATCAAAAAAAAGGACCCATAAAACCGTTTATTATTTCCAAATATAAAAGCTAAGGGCGAAATCAAAAACATAAGCACCAATCGAAAAGCTCCTTGCGCACCCATCTACATACAATTTTCAAAGATTTCCCTCCTGACTCGTTCCCTGCCCTCTCGAATAATCCTCCCCTAAAACGTCCTGAAATTCGCGCGGCAATTTTAAAATCCCCGGACGTGGAACGCCGCGTGCATACAAGCATGCATAATACAAAGTATATATGCGAGTGACGCCAGAAAAGCCGCGAGCAGCCATGAAATATTCAGGCTAAGATTTTTATCCCGCGCATTAAAAGCGCGGGATGGCCAAGTAGCGCGAGTCGACGCGCGGCCAGGCTGGATTAGCATTACGGCTCTGGCGACGTGTGTCCGCGTGAGAGACAGTGGATTTTACCGGGCGATGTGTGGTTGTGTATTCGGTTAAAAGTTAGTGCTTTTTTGCGATGTGTGCTTAATAGTGGATTGGCGAGGAGATTAAGTATTTAGTCGGAGATCAGAAACGTGTCTGAAGGTTTTTGAGGTGACTCTTAGTTGTTAATGAAAATTAACAAAATTTAATTACTTTAATCTAAACTTTTTTGATTTATTTGTATTACGATAATAGAGTTTTTGGAAATTGAGAGAAATGAATAATGTATGTTTATTCAAGCAAAATTAGGTTACGTTGAAAATTATCCTTATACGCAAACCTTATTCTAGAATTTGAATAAAATGATGAAATACTATTTTATTTTATTTTTAGTTGAATTATATTGTGTTTAATTAAAATAAAATTAATAAAATATTAAAAATAACTAAATGCATTCTTCTTTTGTATAGAAATATTGCCGATAAGAGGTAAAATTTAAGATTAATTGGAACTGTGCATAAATCAATTTAAAAATAAAAATATCAAAATTCAAATTTTTAAATTTCTATCTATGTTAATTACCATTACAATTTGAAATATAACAAACAATTTCTCCGTATTCAATAAATTAAATTTTACAGTTAAAATGTCGTTCACTATTTTTGAACTTCCACTGGAAAAAACTAGAGAGTCACCCTAATTTCTTTCTATTATCAGAATTCTTGTCTATTTTAGAAAGCCCCTATCTAACACAGGTAAGCATTCTCCTCCACAATTATTAAAAGCCCAACCCGCTCCCACAAACCCTAGAATAATCACATCACCAAAATAACCACCCTTTCCACTCCCTCGCCCTCTCTTATCTCTCCCCCTCTCATCCAGCCCTCCAGGCTCCCCACCCAATTCCTCGAATACGCCAGCTCACACGACAATGGCGCAACAAGCCTCCACCACAATACCAGCAGCAGCAGGAGTCATTCAGCTACTCTACGGCCGCGAACTAGCCACCTTAAAACCACGGCGCCAACTCGAGGACTTTGGCCTGCTGGAGTCGCCTTTTCCCGTAGGCATCGGCATGGACCGAATGAGCGCGCGCACGCGGCTAGGCAGGTACCTGACCGACTTTGCCAGTCAGGCCAGCCTCCACGGACTTAACCATTTGGCGGCTGCCAGAAGGCACGCCTGCGAAAGGCGAGTTGGTTTTTTAGATTTAGGGCTGGATATGGACAGCCGGGAGTTTTATGGTTTTGGGCGAGGCTGGGTGGAAAAGATTGCGGGGCTGGAATCGAGACTGGGTTGGGAGGGAAGGCTAATTTTAGGAAAGTATGTCGCGCGAGGTGTTTTGAATTAGAGAAGTGGCTGGCTTTTTTGGCTGGATTTTTGCACTCGTTAGCTTTGTTAACGGCATGTATTTGATGTTTTTGAGTTTGAGAAAGAATTTAGTTTGTGAGGCGTGGATTTGAGAGCTGTTTTAATTAGCAAAAAATTAATCTAGAAATGCATAACGCGTTCGCTAATTATAACAACAAAGAAGAGTACCATTAATCTGAATGTATATAAACAATAGACGTCTTGCTGCAAGGTAATCGTGAAATTCAGCAAAGTAGGCGTTAAAGGATTTGAATATTTCCAGATAGTTCTTTGAAGTACATAATTACTAGGATCGACAAGTCAAACCGATAATTAAAACCCGAGTCCTCGTCTTTTCTCCATCCCACTTCCTCTCTCATCAACAAACTTCGCCTGTAACAACACGTTTGAAAACTGTGCCTTCCAAAACTTTCCTTTATTACGCCTGTAAACTTTTCAGCTGATTAAATCTATAAAGCTGCTCGACTATAATCCAATGTTCCTCGCGAATGCTAAACTCTCGCATAAAGCTCGGAGAAAATGTTGAATTACGAGCAAGCATGAGGGAACATTTTTAAATTCAAATGTCAGATGGCGAAGAAAGAGGGACGCTTATTTAAAATTTTTAAAATAAGCCGCTTAATTCGTTTGAATGAAAATTTTTACAGACGGCAGCCGTTTAAGCATGCACCGTGCTAATTCTGCTAAAATTAGATTTCCGGGATTCATTCATCGCCGGTGGGCTACTTTTAATACTTTTTATTCACTTTAATGCGAGTTGTATTCTTAAGTCCTATTTAAAATCTGGAAATTATGAGAATTACAGAGCAGACCTTCCTACTGTAATGAATTCATGTCGAAGTAAAAAAGTAAAGTTGTAATCGAGAAGAAGTAATTTGTGCACTATAACAAAATGTTATTAAAAATACTTGTTCTATTATTTTCATATTAAATGTTAATTCCATTCAACCGTAAATTTAGAATTTATTAACGCTGAACAAGTGTTTGCGCCATTTGTATGAATTTTATTAAAGTTTACAGAATTTAATCTGAAAACATGTGCATTTTAATTGCTTTTCTAAAATTCCAGGAGTCAAAAAGGACTTTTTTAAATTACTTTTCTAATTAAGAAAAACATTTATAACTTCAAAATATTACTTTTGTATTGAGGTTAAAAATTTTAAAACTTTAATTAAAATGATTTTAACATTAATACAGGTTACTCGTCGGGATTATCATAGTGGGCGCCCTAGGCGGTCTGATAGGACTATCGCTAGACTCGTGGTACCGTTATCAGCACGAGTCGACGATCCTGGTGTTGGACAACAATTTTCGAAAATTCGAAATCGCCAAACCGTCAGTTACTATTTGCCCCATTAATCTTCTTGACGAGGAGAAATTTCCCGAAGTTTTTAAGAGGTATTAAAGTCTTTTAAACTTTAAACTTCACTGTATAATAACGCGTGTCGCTTTAAAACTGAAATAATTGCATCGTAAATTAAAATATTTTCTATAAAACTCATGTGGATTACTTTATCATAGATGAGCGCGTTAACCAAAATTATAAAAATATTTTGATGGATTTCAAACAATAGGCAATAAATTATAATGTATTTAGAGTTCAATATAATTTTTAATCTTATTCACAGTTTACTTATACTTCTTATAGTATACTATAATTTTTTATAATTTTAATAATTATAGCGAGATTCATATTTCACTTAAACGATAACTTTAAAAATCTTTTCTATAATTAAACACTCAACTTTTACTCTTCTACATAAGCATTTCAAATTCGAATGTCGCCTCTTTAAATTCCACCCAAACATTAATTAATCAAAATTCCATCTCTCAATTATTCCCATTAATCAACGCCTCTCACCAATCACCCCAAAATCCCAAAATCCAACCCAACCGCATAAACCCTCCCCCACCGAACCTCACCGTAAACTTCTCCCTAAAAAAAGGACGCAACTACTTCAAAAACTTTCTTCCTTCATTGCATACCACACCGCCTTAAATCCCGATTAAAAAGCTCACTTTTCCCCATGCAGGCACCAGCTGAACGATACAGCGGCGGCACGCAGCTTCCTGCTCCGTCTGGCGAACCTCACCTATGAAAACGCGCGGGATTCGATCGATCCCGACTTCGGCGAGATTCCAGCCGAGCTCTGGCTTAGGCTGCTCTACGAGCTGCGCGCCGAGGTGGGCATAGTCTCGCAGTACTCGGATGGCTTCGTCTGGATAAGCACCGAGCGGGGACTCTGCATGATGTTCGCTAATTATGTGGGGGAGTATGCGAATGTTGAGTAAGTAAAAAAGGAATTGTTTTGCCCTATAAATTTATTTGTGCAAAAGTACAAGCCAAGGATGTAGCTCTCATTTAAATTCATTGTTATCATGTTTGAATCTTTAAAACTAATAGAGAGTTTTATACATATGAATTTATAGGGTGTTAGGTGGAATTTATATTCAAAATTTATATATTTTTTTGAAGAGATAAAATTAATTTATAGCTTATTTTTTGTTCATTAGATATTGGTTATCTGGTAAAACACCGAAAAACTCACAGAATAAAATCATAAAGAGAGCGTTCTTTAATGTTAACAACTATGGAGTTGTAGGCTCAATCAGCTGTACAACCCATGATTTTTGGGTGAGATTTATTCTTTACGTTTAAAATCGTCATATAAATCATATAAATCATAGAAATCATAAAAATGTAGATTTTTAAAAATCATATAAATCATAGAAATGTAGATTCTTAAAAATCATATAAATCATAGAAATATAGATTCTTAAAAATCATATAAATCATAGAAATGTAGATTCTTAAAAATCATTCTCATAAGTTTTAAATTTCATTTCGACAATTTTCACTAAGACAAAAAGCTACACTTTGAAAACTTTCGTTTTTCGGTGTGAAATAATAAAATTGACGCTATTTTATCTGCAAAGAATCCACAAACAACTTCTTGAATTCTAAATTTTAAACCAATTTAACTTTTGAAGTCAGCGACGATCAACAATTTTTCACTGAGCCACTCAGGCGGAAAACTCGGGAGAATTATCCTTTAACTATGAAAGCCAAGACTTCACAATTCATTGTAAAATATCGTCTTTATACTTAACTATTCAAACTATCCTCGATAGAAGATATAAATCATCAAAGAACAATGCCTTTTATACAAAAGTATACTTTCACAACTTCCAGCAAACCATAACATTCCATCAAAAGCATAAAACCAGCCTTTTCAAAACCCCCACCATTTTACAATAAACAGCTAGCCGTCCACTATCCCGACACGATAATCGACTACACCAGCCCAGGCAAAACAGTGCGCAAGGTGACCCTGAACTCGCTGACACTAAGCATCGACGAGGTGAGCAGCAGCGAGCGCGTGCGGCGTTTATCGGTCCAGCAACGTAACTGCAAGCTGCCTCAGGACGCCGGCCTCGAGATGTGGCCCATCTACACCAGCAACATGTGCAAGCTCGAGTGCAGATACAGAGAGATCCGCAAGCTCTGCGGCTGCTTGCCGCACTTCGCCAAGCCTATGAGTTGAGATTTTTTTGTTTTATTGAGATTACGTATATGATGTATGTTGGGAGGTATATTTCTCCGGGTGTGTACTTCAAGTGAGAACGTTGGATATTTTATTGCAGGCAGAAGGAATAAAACTGGGAGTTTCAGCACCTCGGCAAGGTGGCAGGTTTTACCGCGGGAGTAAGGGAGGGAATCGTAGGTCGGATCGTATTTCTTGCTTATGTTTTATAATAAAATTGAAAAAGTAACAACCAAAAAGGATGGCTTCTTGCATAAATTGAGCTGTTGAGCCTATGAGTTTATGCATGGAGCCATTTGGAGTACACATTTGGAAATATATTTTTATCGGTGGGGTGTATATAAAATCTACTCCGATATATGTATATCAAATACTCGAGGGCTCTCTTTCTGTCTCTACAATTCTCTCATTTTCATATAAAGTTACTGAAAATTTATTATTTAATAAAGAAATCGCAACTATTTATAATCATTTATAATAAGTTTATCCTGATTTTAATGACTGTAATATTAATTTCTTATTTTTCTGTACTTAAAGTTAATTTTAAATATATTTTTATTATTATTTATATAAAATTCACAATGGAAATTGAAGGGGATAAATTAACTTCGAATACAGTTTCCTACCTATTATGACTATTCGTATATAAAAATAAGCATAATTTAAACTTATGGCTATGATCATATTTGCATTTAGTACTGTAATAAATTAGCTAATTAGTTTTAGATCTCAACTTCGATTTCGGATACACATTTAACGACTCGGACCTAATTAGTTATTTAGGAAAGCACAGAATTGCTTATGGTTAATTTTTGCCTTTAGAAAAAATGTGCTTTAAAGCCCGTTTGGCACAGTATAGAATAATTAGACATAACTAAGCACCACATAGTACACCAATTCATTCAGACATGTTTATTACAATTACTTTCAAAATACACTTTCAAAGATCAACAATTTCAAAACCTACCCAATAAAAACCATCCCCAAAACTCACTCCACAAAAACCTCGCATTAAATTGGCCAAAATTAAAAAATACCCCCATACCCACGCCAGCTCCATTCCCCGCCGCATCCTCCCATTCGCCTTTTTTACAGAATATCACAGCAATAACTTTGAGCCTCGCACGCTCGACTACACATCTCCTCTACCGCAAAACTTTATCCCTAGGCTCGCTCGCGACCAGCAGTACTCCCAAAAGCTTTCGAGCGGCCGAATTCTTTCCGCCCGGAGTTTCCCGGAAAATTGAACGAGTTCTGATACGACACGCGCGCGCGCAGCTGCAGCCTGCGCGCGTTTCGAGTACTGCACGCGCGAGCTTTTTCCGCTTATTCGCGATGAAAGTTTTTGCGCGCGCGGCACTGAATGAAAGCGCGCAGGCGAGCTGCGTTGTATAATGAAAGCGAGGCGCGCTGGGCTTCACTAGAGCGTTGGAGTTTATTGTTCAGGGTGTATTATAGCCGGGGCGGAGGATGCTTGTTTTGCTTTTGTTGTTGTGATTACTTTATGCTGTTTAATAATTGTACTTAAATTGTGTTTGAAATTTTATAGAAAAATTTTGTAGAAGAATGTCATGAATAATTATTATGCAAACACGGTGTCTGATTACACAGTTAAAAATGTTTCGTACTTCTGTCCGTACTTCGCGAAAATCGTACGTAATAGTGTTGTCCGTATTTTACGAAAAGGTAATCGTTATAAAAATTCAACTATTTGACGAAAAAAATCGTAATTTCAATGCTTTTATTATATATTTATATTATGAAAATTTTACGTCAATTTTAACGAATTACGAAATATTTTTAACTGTGTATAGTCTCATACTGAGAGGGATACATTTTTCAGTAGAATGGACCAAAGATGGCCAGACAAACATGTGTGCTTTTTGAGAGATTTTCGTATGATCACTTCATATGCACTATTTACACATACAATGTCTTTACAATGAATGAAAATTAATCGTGATTTCAGTTTTTTTATAGTTTATAATTTAAAATTTACAAAGTCTCAATTTTACCAAAAATCATTTACCACGAACAAAAAATATTCTGTATACTCTAAAAAAATGTAAAACATGACAAATATTTTACAGAAGCTGTGCCAGTCTGCAACGCCCGACAGCTGCACTGTATCACCGAGCACGCCAACAAGATCATAGCTCTTAAAACGGATAAACTTAAGGCATGCGGCTGCCTGCAGGACTGCAACGAAGCTTTGTACATCGACAAGGAATCCAGCTCTTTTGCTCTGTAAGCTTCCAATTACGCTTTCTAGACAATAGATTCACATACCCTTTTTTTTCTCGCTAATTAAGCACGCTAAAAAAATTGCGCAGAAAAGAGGGCTCTCCGTCCGACGCAATAATGAACCTAAACATCGACTTCCCGCAAGTCAAGTACATCCATGAGGAACTATTTAGCTTCACTGACTTTTTAGGTGAGTATGGCGAATGAAAAAACTTTCTCTGACGGTGAAGAGCGAACAAAAGTCATATACTATTTGCAGCCTCGATTGGTGGTGCAGGAGGCTTGTTCCTAGGTGCTAGCATGCTGTCGTTCTGCGAGATCATCTACTTCGCCACAGTACGCCTACTGTTTTACAGCTTAACAGAGCGAAAAAAGAAATTACTGAGAAAGGATATGCATGCAATTAAGAAATGATACTTATTATTTCATATTTTTTAGATAAGATGTAACTTTTTCGTTATATGTAGAAATTTATTTTAGGATAGTATGAGCTTTTCTCTATACAAATATTTTGCACTAAAAATAAAAATCTTAAACCAACAAAAAGTGAAAAATATTAGTTTAAATTAAAAAAGTGCAATTGAAAGATATGTTAGCAGATATATTTTTGTCTTTATGATTTTTATTCTATTGGATTTTCAGTAAACTTTTAAATAAATATTATGAAACTCATAGAAATAATCATTTTTATTTCCTATTATTTACTCAAAGTTTGTATTTTTAACATCTTTTGCGATATAAAAAGTAATAGAGTTTTAAATCAAATATAATTGAAAAAAAATGTCAATAACAACTCCTATATTTTTCTAATATAAATATAAAATTTTTCTAAAATATTATTTTAGAAAAATAATAGTTATTTTACACATATTTATAAGCTCATAATCACAAGAATGCACAAATAAAAAATGCGATTACTTATAAAATATTGATTTTATTTTAAAACAATCTTTTAATATAATTTTAACTAATATACATATATTTGTGTATAGATAATCTCAACGTAATAATATTAATGTGTAATAATACACACGTGTATTAACAGAATACGTGTCTCACTCTTTTTTTCCGTCCTTATATACTCTCTTTGTTTACAAATATACAGCTGAGAAAATTTTATATTCTATGCCACATAGTCGTACACTCTAAAAGGAGGTAGATAGATATTATCTAAAAACGCCAAACGTAACTTCAAAAGGACGCAAGAATATCAGCGAATGGAGTACCCGGTGTCTTCGCTGCGTCCTCAAAAGTTTTGATAAAAGTTTCCTTTTGGGCTTCATTGGTCAACTAAAAAAATAATTAATTAAAAAATTTCATTAAAAGCAGTCTCATTAATTTAAAATGTAATTATATTAAAAAACAATATTACCAATAAAAATAATATTAGTTAATTAAAATAAATAAATTTATGTATCTAATATTTTTCTGACCTTCGTGAAATAAACATGAAAATAATAATGAAGTAAATAATTAGAGAATAACGAACCTCTGAATAAAAGTCGGAAGCAGCGAGACAAAGGATCTTTTTATCCTCGTACTCGTACTTGCCTATCCTCGACTGTACGTGGGGAAATCTAAAATAAGTTCTTGTTAAGGATCGTTACTTAATAATGAATTTCTTTTATAGTGTATTTTCTTTCGGCGCGATAAAAAGGATACAAAGCCCGCAGCCAGGGATTCGTTGATGAGCTTATGAAAAAACAGGAGAGGCACCAAGTAGACATTATGAGTGGTAAGCTCTGAATGAAGTTCTGTATGCTGAAAACAACCCAGGTCTGGAGCAAGCCCAATTGCGTGCTATCGCAGGCTTTCTCGCATACCTGTAATTAGAATTGAGCCGATTAAATCAAAATTTCACAACGAAAAGTTTTGTTGCTGTCCGTCTTTTAAACTTTTCTCATTAGTTATTAGTAAATGTACGTAAAAGCAGTTTTTTAGCTAATTTATGTTACTTATGAAATTAATGACATTACGTAATTGCTAAAAAGTTTTTAACATTGACTTAAATGAATTGCTTTAAAATTATCAGTTCCGTTGATGTCATTTTAAATATTTATTAAAATTTACTTGTTTTTTAATTTTTAATAAAAAAGAGTTCTCTCTTGATTCAAGCTTTTATCTTTGCATTAAAATTTTATTTACGTTACGCTCTATTTATCTTTCAAGTATCGTAGTGGTTTCTTGATTGCACAAATATTTGTTGATAATAAAGGCCAACTTAAATAGAGTCAACAGTCAAGCTGGTCTTCTACTTAAGCAAAAACTCTTAACAAGACATTTAACCTAGTAGAGTTATTACTTTAAAACTAATAAAGTGAAGTTGAAACAAACATTTATCAGGTTTAAACTAAAAGTATAAAATGTTCAAAAGTCTTCGTTCATAAAGCCATCGGAGTTTAAACTCGTAAAAAAACTTAAGTGAAAATCGAAGAGACCTTTTCCATTAGATTACCTTCCAAAATTGCTCTAAAAATCTCACCTTAAAAACAATGGCAGACATCAGTCTGGGATGCGGTTGTTGCGGCGACAAGAACTCCCCGATAACCTTTGTCAGGATTTCCAATGGAGGAAAGAAGTCGATTAGCACCTCAGACAATACTGCACATAGTATCTCGACCTCGACAGGGTAGCCCTTTTTAATTTTATCAAAGATCGCCGATGATCTCTCGATGGACCTAACGAGGATTTCGGGCTCGACATCGGGCAGCGGCTCCTCGAGCTCCGGCTGATTGAATCGGTCGGCCGTGTCCGTATACATACAGGTGAGGAAGAGCTGGAGTGCCGGTAACGAAAGCACCGGATTGGTCTGGCGCAGACGCTCGATCGAGATTTTGACGACTTGCTCGGAAACTTTTCCAATTACGCTCTTCGTCGCCACAAGTCTCTCCAGGCCCTGAGAAGTAAGAGAAAAAGGATCGCTTTTGCGCTGAACTTCTTTCAGTGGCATCCGAGGGATGCAAGGGCCAAAATTGGTTCGTTTTAGTTTCGAAGATTGGGCTGAGAGGATGAATTGCAGAAGAGGGATTTTTAGAAAATAGCTCTTAGAGTTAAAGAGATTTTAAAAAAATATCAGAATTAAAAAGGTAAGCTTAGTTATAGTGATTGCAAAAAATAAAAGTTTAAATTTTACAATACGGTATCGAAAAAATCTTGTATTTAATTAAATATTTGTATTAAAATACTTATAACTTGACCAATATTATGAGCGGAATAGATTTATTCTTCAGATTTATATTGACGTTTTAGTGGAAAGAGTAGCTGAATACAAATTTTATACCAATTTTTGCACGTAAAATTTTTAGAAAATATTTTTTTCAACTAAAACAACGAAATTATGTAATAATCACATTATATTTAAAGTTGTGTAATGTTATATCCTATTTAAAATATTCATTTTTTACAATTATTTTATTTCTAAAACGACAATAAATGATATTACCTGAAGCAGCATCCGATGTAAAGAGGTAGAAATGTTTTGAGAAGAGACTAAAGATAAAATTAATTCTAATACTGCAGGAGCTTCAACATCTGGTGGAGTATCTTCAGCATGTTCTAATAAGAAAAATACAAGAGCCCATAATATACACTGGTGCTCTTCGCTTTGACTTGATACTCTAGAAAATTTTTTGCGATAAATTACACTAGACTGCTGCATAAAATATACGTAGCAATAAATAAGCATTATTTATACCTGCTAGAATCTTGAACATCAATATAACGTTGAATATATTCTATTGCTAGTGGGTGCACAGCACTCATAGTTTCTTCACAATTCGCTAGTACAGCGCTTTTAAATAAATACAAAATTCCATGTAAGGTCGCTATTCTCATAGAGAGAGAACCACATTTTAAGCACCCGTCTATTAATCGCTTCACTTTTTCTAAGGTCTCTGGATCCTGAGGCGTGAAAATTAGAAGTATTTATTGAGTAACTAATTAAATAGCGAAAGAATATAATTAAGTTCTAATTCAGTAACCCGCTGTTTAACATTATCTCTACAACAAAAAAAAAAAAAACAACAAATTCCAATTAATTAAATAAAGCTCACCAGAGGCGTCAAAACAGCAGATGCCTTGCAGACCGCCACAATCAAGTGTCTCCTAAGCATTTCGTCCTCTGGCAGGTGAACCTTCCATAGTTCCATACACGACTCAAGCATCCACTGGAACTGCGACCTTTCAACGAACAGCTCCGATACAAAAAGTAACGATCTCACCACTTCGTGCAGCAGTCTCAAAGGCAGCCTAGCACCATGGGTAATCCAAGATGCGTACAGCTCGAGCAAAAATCTGAGACAAGAGTTAACGTCGAGCGAGGCTGCGGATAACGCCTCATCGCGTTGGTTTTTTAATTTAATGGTCGAGGAGCTTAGTTTATCCTCGTGCAGAGAACAGAGGGACCATAGATAAGAGATGGAAAGTTGTCCATACGCGTGACTGTGACAGCTGGAAGGTGGGGGCTCAAGGTTGCCACGGTTAAAGATGTGCTCGAGGCTCGGACCATCCGTATCAGCGGAAGCCATGTCACTATAAACAAATATTACAACTAAATGTAAATCTCTTTGTATTATAAATTTTAAGCGCTGTTTTTATAGTATAACTGATACATAATAATAATGAAATTAAATCGAAATTTCTATCAATTAACTGCAAAAAGCTAACCTGATTTCATACTTCCAAAGTAACAAATCCTGTACAACAAATAATCTCTTTGTGCTTTTCTTATGCAGCGATAGCTGTGGGTCCCTCGGATGCCTGATTGGCGAACCATTGTTCGGATTTCCTGGGCATGGAAGTATAAGTGATTGCATTAAAAGATTTGTTATTGCCTGTACAGCTAAACTAGCTGTTTGACTTAAATTGCTCGTCGCTTCGATGTTAATCTCATTTTGAAGTTGAGAAACATTTAAAACTCCGAGTAACACCATCCAGATTTCTTCGAACTGTTGACGCGAAGTCCAGCCAAGAAGCGACACTCTGAAAATAAACTCTTCAAGAACATCTAACTCAGGAATGTAGTTTGGTTCAGACAGGAACAAGACAAAATGGCACCTAATAAACAATAGTTTTTTATAAAAAAAAGGTTGAATAAAAAAGTTGAAAATTATAAGAAATAATCTATTAAAAAACTCACTTAGTTGATCCAGTTCCAACTATAGCACAACCATGCTTCCACAATAACGGTGGCGTCAGCACGAATGAATTAACGAGGGGTTGCCTGGCCAGACTGACAATTAAAGTCTTCAACGACTTCATAAAAAATCTAGGAATATCCTCATTTCTCTCACCAATACTCTGTTTCCTCTCTAACCAACTGACCAGCGCCGCCATTCTCAAGCATGCAGTAGCATAATCCTTTGTTTCTTCGTCCATCATCGCCTCACGCAGTCCACTGCACTCCTCTTCGACAAGAATCGGTAGGTCTTCGTCGTCACATTTTTTGGAAAAATATTTTACGATTTGCGTAAGTGCAGCAGCTGCTGAGCAAACCCAACTGTAGTGATTGGAAGAACCAAGGGTGCGACTTACTGAAGGTTCACGTAAAATTGTTCTAGCGCACTTGAGAGTTAGCTCTAATTCTCGCGGAGTACTAGTGTTGTGATCAATGAGGAAATGGGAAATCTCAAGACATATAATGGCAAAACGAGTAAAGTCATCTTCATGTTCTGCGTCGAGACTTTTAGAAAGTTTAGACAGACTATTAAAGTACGATGTAACAGATGGAACTATGACGAAAAAATTTTCTCGAAAAACTTCGTTATCTAAAAGAATGTTGAAGTTTGACGTGTAGTTGGACTCTTTTCTGCATAATAAAATATAGATTATTTAGTGGGATAATAGATTAATATGAATGTGGACAGTTACAAAAATAAATAATAAAAATATTACGATATGCTATTTTTTTCTTGGTTCACAGTGAACACTTCATGTGGTGATTGAAGCTTCTCCAGAATACCTCGAACTCGACGTATTAAATTTTGTTTTGTGGCTATATAAAGAATACTTTCACTATGGTCCTTTGATTTAGTTCCTTCAAGTTCTGTGATTTAATAAAACATAATAGAGCAAAATCATTATTGTGTATAGGATAAAAATCTTAAATATTCATAGTATTTTATCTTATTTTACTGATAGTGGCCCAAAAGAAAGAATTAATACAAAAAAATTTGTAAAATAATAAAACTAAATAATAATTCGAGGGATCCTTATACGATTTTAAATATTGAGATTAATGAAAAATATTATATAATTAAAACAATAGAATTTAAAAAAATTTTATCACCTAATTGTTGAGAAGCTTGAACGGATAATCGAGTCCCAACTATCACACATTCCTGAAGTAGCTTAACATTAAAATCTTTTGAGGACAAGATATCTAGGCACTCTTCCAAATTTAAGTGGCTTAGGAGCCACGCCGACTCCAAACAACCGTAGCTTACAGACGAATTACAACAACGAGATCTCGCCTTTAAATATGTATAATTATTTATGGCATACAAAACATTTTTTTAATTTTTATATATTTTATAAAATATTTTAATAAAAATTGTAATTTATAATTCAAATTAAATTAAATTTAAAAATATTAAAAATACTTTATTCATTTACCTGTTCTAAAAACCAAGATCGATCTAGCTTGATGTTCTTAATTTCTGCTGGATTGAAAGGTTTCGAATGATCCAATTGTAGTGGCTCCAACTCATAATGACTCGTTGCCAGTTTATTTAATAAACCAACTAATGCACCGTGCTTTCTGTCCAATCCCTCTTTTTTTAATACTTCCATCACACCCTTCAAAAAGAGTTGACAAATTAATTCGACTAACAATCATGCTATTGTCATTAAAAAACTTAACTGTATTTAATTTTTAACAAATTAATTTTAACAATTAATTAGTTTTTTAACAATTTAATTTTCAAATTTTTAACTGTACCTTAAAATCTTCTTTCGCCAGTTGAGTCATCGTTTCCTCTGTACTTAACGTCAACAATACCTCCACTCTTCTACTAGCAATCTTCGCAGCCATCCTTGAGAGCGCCAAATATTTGGTCCTCAAAAAACTTGGCACAAGGGCCAGCAATAACTGCCCAGACTGAGACTGATGCACACCCTCGAGACATTGCAGAAGCCGCTTGACAAATGCCGGTCTACCAGCAAGATTCTTTGCACGACAGCAATTCTCAAAAACGGCCCGCAGAAACTGGCCACTGGCAATAGGATCACGATGAACAGCGACGGTCACGAGTTCACGAACTGGCGACTCGTCGGCGAGACTTATCGTTGCTTCGATATGATGTTCAAGAAGCCAAATCAGGCGTTCCATGTCACTGGATACATACTCGCAAACATAGTCACAAAATAAAATTGTTGAGGCTCGGCACAAAATCTCAGTGTTCATTGATATTTTAGGTTTCTCAGATAGCTATGAAAAAAAATCTCGTTATTTCGAAAATTAGTTTTAAATTGGATAAAATAACAATATTCTACACGACTGTACCTGTAACTGATTTTGACATTTATCATTTGAAGATCCAATGATCTTGGACCAAAAGCACATATCATCGTATCCTAATAAAGTCAACAAATACGTCCACTGGCATGAAAGAATAGGACATTTAGTTCCAATTTTCATCATAGTTTCGTTTAATTCATTCAGAGACAATTTCTCGTCTTTTGGAATATTTTGCCCGTGTATCAATTGCATACTGGCATTAGCAACTTTGCAATGACTACCAGTTTCAAACATATGAATACATAATTGAAGGAGTAAAGCGAACTGATGAATAATGTACATATCTTCATCGACATCATTTGGATCATTTAGAACTTTCAGATTGGCACCCTGTATTAAAAGCTATATTATTGAATATATTTTCTACATCAAAGTCAGATATTACTTTTTAACAAACCTGAGAAAGTTCAACTAATGCCGAGCTCATAGAACCTATCACTCGAAATATAAACCTTGACAATATTCTCTCAGGTAACATAGTAAATGGTACTAAGAGTCCCGAAACATTTAAAGGATCTCCACTGATTGGTCGACTAGAATCAGGAATCAAGAGTATTTCTGGCAAGTCTGCAATCGATGATGTGACGTCTGATAGCCTTGCTAGCATCGCTTCTTCTTTTGCATAGGAAACAAGGGACAGTATTATTACGTTTACCATGCCAATCCATCTCTTAAACTCCAGGATATTCTTGCTTGTTGAAGGTACATTAAATTGAGAACACTGAAAAAATAAAACAAAAGTATTTTACAAAACAAAAACAAATATTCTACTTAATATCTATATTTATAATTATTTTTTACCGATTGTAAAGTTTTTCCAACAGGAGGTGGCATCGTAAACAAAACCTTCAATAACGGATCAACGGGTCTGAAAACTGTCGGTGACACAGCTGAAAACAATTTGACCAAAGCAAAATAAGCTTTTTTAGATTCTACACGAAGCTTTCTCGCTGAAAGCATTGGAAGCACAGTATCCATAGTTAGTCTTGACCATCTCCTCCATTTTTCCTCGCCATTACCGTCGTTGCTCACCCTCGATTCCGTAAGACATTTAGCCAGTAATTCTATGATCTATAGATATAGATTGATAGTCAAAATTAAATTCATCAAATTAAAAGTACTCTTAAATAAATTATCAAAAGCTTAATGTTATTTCTTACCTCTGGATACTCAGCTAATCTAAGCATCATAGAAATTAACACTTCTCTCGTAGTTTCTAACTCTTTTTCCTCAGAAACATTCAACGCCGTATTTCTTGCAAGGAACATCTCTTCGACCACAGGTACAAGGGCTGGAATGCAGTGCGTCAATGGCGGTTGTCCGCTAGCCATCAAACCATCGCACAATTGAATGATCTTTGGCACACCAATAATTAATTTAGAGTGGTACTTCTCGTACGACAAACGTACTAGAAAATCAAATATTCTTGGAAGCAGCAACTCAGTATGAGCAATGTGGCCTTCCTCAATGAACTCGAACTGTTTCATAACAAAACCAATAAAGATTTTGTCCGAATCCATTAGACAGTAATTAATATGCAATTGGACCAGTTGGCTCAACAGCATGAGCACCTGGCACTGCAGTGGAACGGAATTGGAGATTGAATACTGAATTAGAGATTTAATGACTAGAGGCTCGAAGAGACGAATAAACGAACCGACGGAAGTTTGATCTGTATTGCGGCTTAAAATTTTCAAAATTGATGAGACTTTTCGATCTTCTTTGCGATGCAGAGAGGGAACTAACCTTTAATAATAAATAAAAAAAGTTAAATTTACAGTAAAATCAAATACATGTATAAATAAACATACCTATGAGTAGCATCTGGCTCGTTGCCGCCCCTACAATTGCTCCCGATCTCTTTAATTCTCTCCACCATCAGTTTAGCAGGCCTCTGAAAGCACTGCTCATAAAAACCTCTCTCCATTTCCATCTCTCCTTTAACAAACTCTTCTTCCTGCAAACTGTTCTCTCGTTTTTCCTGCTTGCATTGCGTTTCATGGATGTCGGGCCACCTGGCAACCAAATTTGTCCCAAATAAACATTTCAGCAACTGTCTCACGCACTGCACCGTCATTGTGGAGGACAGCGATACTGTGGACTGCAAGTAGTTTAGTATCTCTTCGGCAATCCTGCCAGCCTCGTTGATGCTTGCTACCTCGAGTAACTGCGAGAGTACCTGCAGCGTAGAGTTGAGCAAACCAAGATAGAGCTCGCTTGCATCCTGGTCCAGGGTAACGTGATAATTGGAATGCGCGGCCTTCAAGAGTTCGTAGAGACGTAGGTAGTGCGAGTGGCCACTGAGAGAGCCTAGCTGATCCTTGCCACCGAAACGGAAGCTAAGTCGATGGTGGTCTGAAGATCGGTCCGAGCTAGAAGACTTAGATTTGGACGAATGGTCGGGGAGAAGTTTACGCTTGGGCGAGAGCGATGAGGCACTGGGTAAGGACGGTAAGGAGGACTTCGAGACTGGTTGAATTGGCTGTAAACATATTGTTATTTTAGAATTAAATTCGTATAGTGTAAATTATAATTCTATTACAAGTAGATTCTTACCGAAGGTAAATCTTCGATTACATGTTGAAAAATATTGAGTACGCGCATAACGTGCACTAACAATTGTTCCATGTTTCGTGAACTCTGCTTATCTTTAAAGAAGATCCAATACTTAAGATCTAAAGCTGGCTCCGATTCATTCTTTATGCCACCCATCTGTTGGTCTTTTGGTCGAATATTGCTGCATGAAATTCCAGAGGCTAGATTGCCGGCGAGCAGCAAAAGATGACGATGCATTGATAAATCGAGACTAAGAGGCGATGAGGTAAGTAAAACTATTGTCTGTGAAAAGAGGCTGCTAGAGATCGGCGTAAGCGCCTCATTAGAAAAACCTAAAAATATATAAATTTTAAATTATATTTTGACTATTTTTTGTATTTCATTTTCTAAAAGACCCACCAGGGCAGTTGTCGGCAGCATCACCTCTCGCTGGTTTCTTTACTGTCTTTTTTGAAATTTGTCTGCCAGCCGGTACCAGACAGTCCCACGCTTTCGAGTAAACAGTTGTAAAATACGTCTCGCTCAACATGCTCAGAGCCTCGCAGCAACCGTAAGCCAAATACTTTGAGGAAAAAACAAGTAACCTGTCGGTTAATAAACCAAGAATCCGCGACAAAGCCTCATCGATCCTATCGCGCAAACTGCGCTCTTGTGGATGAAACAGCGCATCGTAGGGTTTCACTAAACTGTTAATTAGTAGTTTATGTTCGATGTAGTAGGCAACTGTGGGATCAGCTGGACCAGAGATGACAGAGGCCAAGTAACGCTCCGCGTAAAGGCTTGCTTTACGGGTGACCGCGTCCTCATGCGGGCACTCAAAGTACAAAGAAGGAATGATTCTAAAACAAAAACAAAAAAAATGATGTGATAAATTGTCTAAATATAAATTTAACCCATTTATGATTGTAAACCGGCAGAAAATAATATAAGTTCAAAGACTGCAGGGCCAATGCGCGGTAATATAATGAAATTTGGCTTATTAATTTTATCTACTTACTTAGTAATAGCAATGCTCGCAGCTTTACGAACTCTTTGATCTGGATCGCTTAATAATTTTAACAAGACATTAATTATACTTTCTTGAAACTGTAATTCACTGCTTACGTATTCGATAGTAGTATATGGAAGTTCGCTAAGAATTTCCGCTAATTTAATTTTTACGAGGAAATATGGATTCTTTACTAAAGGTGGAAGAGCTTTCAAAATAAACGTTGCATGTTCACTCTGTTCAGATTCTAGTAGACTAGGTAAAAATATACCGAGGGCAGTCAAGGTTTGACGACATGTGGTTGCAGATTCATCCTCAAGTCCCTATAATACAAATGAAATGGTATCATTAGAATTTCAAAGTTAAAACTTTTACTACTTAAAATAAATTAACTAATAAATCTTTACCTTCAAAATTAACTTAATGAGATTCTCCATTGTGATGGAACTTTCAGGGTACTCCTGATCGAAGCTGCCCTTATTATGCGCAAATGTTCCCTGCAAAAAGTAACCGACAGCCATAAGTACGTTTCCCCTGATTTGAGGATCCGAGTGTTCAGCGAGCATCAAAACGTCCGAAATCATCTGTTGATTCTCAACCGTCTCGTCCTTTCTTGGTGTCTTTGCAAGGCTCGTAAAGAGAAGTTGCGGATAGAGCTTCAAAATGTACCCGAGACAGGTCAGTGTAAGAGACTTGACGCTCACTCGAAATAGACTGTCGGGTATGAGCTGACCCGAAGTACCTGTGAGCAGAAACGAAGACACTAAGAGCCGACAACAGTAACGTAGTGATGCACCGCTGTCCATAAGACTGCCAATGACCAAGTCAATGCGCTGCTGCATAAACAAATTTATCGAGGCATCATGGGTGGACATTATAGACATTGTGGTATCATCGAGATCTTCATCTTCTTTGATGTCCAAACAAGGTGGTAGGCTCGAGTCGGCAGGCTTGTCAAATTTTCCTACATCGCTACTGGCGTTGCTTTCTATCTCTGTGTCTTCGTCTGAAAAAGATATCATCATTAACTTCGTAATTTTTTAAAGCGTTTTTATCTTTTACTTTTTAGATCAATATCTGAGCGTCTAAAATTAAAATTTTTTAACCTTGGATATGAAATGTATCACTTAATTACATTAGAACTTACTTTCAATAGATCCGATGACAAGTCCACTATAATCTTCCAAATCTTTGGTATCAATAATTTGACTAGAATCAGATTCATCAAGTTTATTATGCGCTTTATGAATAACTGGCGCATTTTCGACGCTATCCGTCATCCATTTTTCTACTTTTGGAGCTATTTCCGGAATGTCCATAATATCAGACTCAAAGAGATTCGTTGAAGATTCTAAGTTATCCTCAGACATGACTGTTGTTGAAAGACTTAGTCTACTTGGCCACTGTTTTCCCCGCTCCTTTAATTTAGTGACGCGTTGAGTTATTCCCTCCCTTGACATTAAAGCTGCTACAACGATCTTAGGAGGATTTTGCAATAACTGTGCCAAAGTTTCAAGAGCAGCATTTATCACATTATGATTTGAATAGAATTTGACATAAAATAAACAGAGTTCATATATACATATATAGTGATCAAGAATATGCTCTTCATTAAAATTTTGTTTAAAATTTGAATTTGAATCAATACATGGAAGTATTAATCTTAAACAAGCAAAAACACCAAAAATTGTGTTTATGCGTTCTTCTTTACCTTCCTCTTCATCCATATCACTTTCCGCCACTCTAGATAACATATCTGTTAAAAAATAAAAAGTATAAATATATTTTTTATCATAAAATTATTTTAAAAATTCAATTTTAAAAACAAAAAACTCCAAAATTAGTATATATTATTATCTTATAATTTAAAATTATTAAGCATATTTCGAAAGTCGTTCAACCGCTCAAACGGATTTATAGTGACAGAAAGCTCTAAACTTATCGCTCAGCTATTCGGAAACGTAAAAAATAATTTCTTCCAATATTTAGAAATTAATCATTATTCTCCCACTTTTCTCTCCTTCAATTCAACGTGTAAATTGGGCAACTTTTCGAAAAAAAACTGAAGTTATTTTTATTTGCACAAATATACGTCTTACAGAATGCACCCAATAAATAAAAGTGATTCCAATTTACAAGTTTTTAAGTTATAATAAAACAGCTTGTTAAAATATCATTAAAGATTACCTATTAACTGTTCTATAACATAGTTCACAAACTGATGAGGCTTCCGAGAATTTAAACAAGTAGTTATAATCATATTAGCTGAAGCTCTTCGTAGAACAGCTTCACTAGAATTAACATTTTGAAAGAATGCTTTTAGCAAAACCTGTATAAAACAAATTTTAATTATAAGAATGTTTTCAAGTTTAAGATAATAATATTAATTGATTTATTAACCTGTGTATCCTTATCAGGTATATAATGACCTAATGTTTTTAATATTAGTGGTAATGATTGAGACAGAGTTTCTATTACAATATCTTCCCTGCGTTTAGTAATTTCTAAAATACATGGAGTTAACTGAGAAGCAAAAACTTTTGCTTTAACTGGCCTGATCATGTGGCTAAGTAAACCAAATCGCCATAATGCTGCTCTTAAACAACGAGCTGCACCATTTCTTTTAATTTCACGATACAATTCAAACTGAACCTTTAAAACATAGCTATCAGCTATTGCCTATAAAAATAAATATGATTTCATTAAATTTAAAAATAGAGTAATTTAATTGTTAATAGTTTAACTACTAGTTTCATTATTTATAAAATTAATAAAAACACTATAATAAAAATATTTACTCTGATAATTTTATTGAGACATTCATCTGCTACTGTTCTGACATCAGAATCTGAATCATCACACAAACATAACAATGTTTCTATAGAAAGATTGAGTACTTGAGGTGCTGCTTTGACAGCAGCTAAAGAAATTCCATTTGTCAAAGCTAAGCAGTTAGCTATTTTTTCTTTTTTTCTGAAAAAAAAAAAAGGAAACTTAGTATCTTAATTTTATAAAATAAAACATTTATTGTTAGAGGTTTATTCTCTAAGTTACTTTGCATCATGATCAGGCGATCCCAACGATTCTTGAATTTGCAAACTCCTTAGATTTTCTACAGCCTTGGCAATTAGTCCTAGAGCTGCCATATTTTTTTAATTATTTGATGACGTTTTTATAAACGTGGATCTTATTCACATTCATCTAAAACATGGTTTTAATAGGTTTATCTAACATTTCATATATCAAGCAAACATTTGTACTCTCTATTTTCTAATTGTTATTTCTACTATATTGCAAGTAAAAATTACAAGTTTTCAAGTTAAAAGATAAAAATAGTGTAATTACAGAAATAATAAAAAAATTACCTGTCAATTAATGATTTTGTAGTGATAAAATTTTTATCTACCATTTTTCACGATCTCATAGACTCAACCATGAATTTCCTATGCTTTTCTCAACTGCCACAGTGTAATGTAAACATAGCCCACTTTTTTCCATTGGACTTGTTAATTATTTGTCAATTTTTAGAGCAGGTAAGTATTTATACTATCTAATGATTTGTCAAAAGGGGCAGCAACTTTGGGCAGGTGTCGCGACACTGTCAGTTAAAAACAACCAGATGGCAGCAACAATCGACGAAACACTGACTTCTAGGTTATGTCTCCCTGACCAAGAGTTGACAATAAAGAAAAGGTTAGGTACAGCGCGTCTGCGTCTTGGGAGATCCAGATATGGTGAAGTTTTGTTTTTGATGGTTTATTCTTTTAATGTATTACGGCTTTATTATGTAGCTCTGTATTTTATTAATGCAAATAATAGCGTTTTAAATGGCTAGTTTTTTGATAATGTTAAGTCTTTGATTAAAGATTTATGATAGGGTGAGTTTATAAATTTTTTTTATTAAAAACCTAACCTTTGTATTTGTTTATTTATTTTTCTTTTCTTGAGAAATTACATGATAGTTTCGATCTATTTTGTAAAATTTATTAAATATTTTGACATTTTTTTAATGGGAGTGATATTTGCTTGCTTTTATACTTTTATAGTCATATGTCTATTTAAAATTAGTATTGTATAAAACTGCATTTGCAAATATAGATTTATGTTGATAAAGAATACATTCATCTTATGAAGAAAAAATATGGATACTTAAGTAGTTATTATTTTTTATTTGAAATAAATAAAATCTCAATAAGGTTTAAACTTTAAAAACTTACAATAAACTTAATTTACTGAATATTATAATAAATATCATACTTTTGAATTAATGTTTCAATCATTGAATATTTTTTCTGATAGGGACTTTAATATAAAATTACTTTTAAAGAAAGTTTTAAATTAAATTATGTGTACTATTGTTGGTATATTTGCTTTATTTTGAGCTAAGAATAAAGTAGAAAACATGTTGAATTATTTATATAACTTTTCTTCACAACAAATTCTTTATTAATAGTAGTAATTATAAAGAAAGTGAGAATATGAATTTAATTTAAAAAATAATTAAGATAATTTAATATATATGAAATAAAAACAAAATTTAATTGTTTTATACAATTATAATAAAAGCATAATATTAATTAATAATATTAATGAACAACTTTTGCTGTAGAGTTATTGAAATTACTTAGTTTATTGTAATCTCAATATATATTCATTATTTAATACTAAATTATTTTTGCAGATTATTAAGTGAAAAATGGTTGTTAAACTAGTTTTAAATTTGTAAAAAAGAACAATTTATTTATCTACATATTACCACATTTATCATCATAATGCCTGGTTGTGCAGCAATTGGTTGTAATAATCGAAGTGAAAAAGGTTATACAATGAAATGTTTCCCTCGTGATCCGGCTTTAAGAAAAATTTGGAAACAAAGAGTTGGTAGAGCTGATTGGGAACCTTCCAATAATTCTTTTCTTTGCCATGTGCACTTTGAACCAAATCAATGGGTAGCCACACAAAGTGGTAGAATAAAATTGAAAAAAGGTGCTTTGCCTTCCATCTTTACTGTTACTTCAACAAGAAAATCTCCAAAAAAGAGACAAAAATTAGGAGTACAACCAAAAGCAAGGATTGAGGAGGATGATTTAGAAGAATATGAAGTTGAATATTTAGAAAATGATGGTCCGATTATTTTTAATATGGGAAATCAAAAAATAATGCCAAATATTATTAGTGCACCAACACAGGTAATTAAAAGTCATTTTTATTATTAATTTTCAGATGTAGAATCTATTAAACTTATTAAAAAGTAAAGTTTTAAAATATTTTAAGAATATCTAGCTTTTTTCTATTTGAAAATTGTGACAAAAAAATTATACCAATTTTTGGATTTCTACAGACAACAATACAAAATTATATTTTATTTTATACATATTCCAATATTTATTTCGATTTAACTAATAAATTATAGAATGATATATTATTAGTTTTGATATTTTTTATGTTTTTACAGAATGCTACAACTAGTGGACAAATTTTTCAAAACGTTAAATTTATAACAAGTGATGCTTTAAAAGATTTGCAAAATGAAAACATCATTATAGTAGCTGATGAGCACAACAGAGAAATTGGAAAAATAATTAATGATACTGGTTTCATGCTACTCGGAAATGAAAGAGGCAAAGAAAATGTTGAAACTCAAGCAAAGTCTGATAAGTTAACACCTGCAGAAGTAAAGGTAGAAATCAAAGAAGAAATTGCAGAAAATGGTATAAGTGCACCTGACTATGATGAAATAGAAAGAAAACTTCAAGAACTATGCCATTCTGAAAATGAAGACAGTTCTAATAACAATAACGATTCTTCTAATAAAATAAATAGTAAGTCAATAGAAACAGAAAGCTCATTTAGCTTAGAGGATTTAGACAATTCAGATAGTATAAAAGAAAACACAACACAGGAAATTGATCCTGATATTCCAGTTGTAAGAACAGGAACTAAGCGGAAACGAAAAATCAAGACTTTGAAAAGAGAAAATTTAACAAAATCTAGTCAAGTCTTAAATAAAAAGAATGAAACACAATTTGCAAATGATGTCACAGATATCATAAATGACTTGGAAACTGAGAATCCTGAAGAATGTTGTTTACAACAATCAAAACATATTCCACCTATTATTAGTGGAAAAAATAGTCAAAAAAATGTTAATTGTTTAATCAAAAATGACATCCAATTAAAGTTTAAAAATAATATTATTAATAAGCCTCTGCAACATAAAAAAAATAATGTAACAAATGCAAGTAATCTTAAGCCTTCTGATGAATTAACAGCTAAGGTAAATATTCAAGGAGAAGTTATTGAAAGGTTAACAAATCAATTAATAATGTATAAAGATATGGAACGCAAAATGAAGACCTTAACTCAAGATTTACAAAATAAAAATAAAGAAATTGAAACACTGATGCATAAAGCTACAAAGAAATCACCAATAGAAAGAAAGTCTTCAAAAAATGATACGACTGATTTGAAAGATGCAAGTGAAGCAGATTTAAGAAATCGAATAGATTTTTTAGAGGATAACAATAAAAAATTAATGAAAACTGTAACATTAGAAAGTCAAAATCGTCGAAAAATGGAGTGTCAGCTTAAAAGTCGAGATAATCAAATAAAAGAATTAAATTGGAAACTCGAAAAAGCATCCAAGTTTCTTGAGCGAGCTGAGAAGAATACCTTTAACTATAGAAAGAAAATGTTAAGCATGCAGGCTATAATTAGGCGGAAAAAACTTGTAAATGAAAAAAACTGCATATTTGATGAATTTCTTATAGGTCAGGCTAGTCAAAGTTATTCAGAAAATACTTTGAAAATAGCGTTAGAAATTGAAAAAGTTTGTGGCATAGAGGGCTATCAAAAATTATTAAATTATGAATTCCCTCTACCAACTTTAAAAGAGTTAAGTAAAACGTATCCTGGAGAAATTGATTACTATGAATCTGATGAAGATGGTGCCATTTCAGATAAAGAAGGATCTGATGTCAATGATGCATCATCATCCAATATTAAAATGGAAAATGTGGAATACTTAGATCCAGAATTTCTAGATGAAGCTGATAGAACTGTAACTGGAACTGTGCAGGACATTTTTAACGAATGCAGTGATAGTGAAGAATTAAATATACATGAAATAAAAAAACATATCATGATTAGTGAAGGTGTTACTGCATTATGTTGAACTTAATAAGTATTTAAAAGGTTTGAAAAGGTATCGTTAGATAATACCTCATTGTAGGAGAAAGAAAATTATGTATAATTATGTATAATTACAGAGTTAAACAAGTATTTGATTACAAAATTAAAAATAAGTCATTGTGTTAAACATTGATAAGATAAAATTTCATTTATATATGAATATTTTATACGGGTACAGTGAGAATTTAGATTTAAGCTTCAAAAATAGAATAAGATTAATTTAAAAAATATATCTGAAAATTCTTTGATTAATTTTGTAAAAAAATACTTGAATAATTATTATAATTACTTTTAGTATTTATAATTTTATAAATATTAATATAAGACCAAAGCAATGGTCTTTGTACTTATGCGTCTTTTTTCATTAAAAAAACTTGTATAGTCTTCAAAATTCACATTTTTGGTAAATACCAAAGATTTTGGTACCATCAATTGAAATTGTTAATAGTGTAGTTATGCAACATATACATATATAAATTATGTGCCGATTTTAATTTTAAGGAAGTTGTTTATAGAATATTAGTTCAAAAAAGTGATGAAAAAAAGTAATTTCAAGTCTAGAATAATATTAGTTTGTAGAAAGAAATTTTATTTTAAAAATTGTTTTTAAACTATTTTTGTAATAAACAATTTTATTTGATTTTTTGATTTCCATTAATCTACAAAAGTTGATTAATCATGAATATACAAAAACAAATCTTCTGAATTACAAATACATTCAGAAGAAATTTTAATTTATTTCTAGATATTTTTTTTTTTTATTAGACACTCCAAATTTTTAAATTTGAATTAAGTCTAAATCAAATTTATTTCTACAAGTAAGCGAATCTCACTTTTTGAAAGAAATTTACGAATTAGAAAAACAGCATTCTCGTCAGTTTTATCAAACGGCTGCTTTCGCGATCATGTTCTCAAATAGACAATATTTTATTAATCTTAGTGTTTTCTTAACACTGCAAATCCTATTAAAACTAATCTAGATTTGAAATTCCTTTCTACAGCGCTCACTTGTGTACAAATCCACGTACAATCCGCTTTACTACCCATATGATTTATGTAAAAAGAAAAACAAAAAAAATCCCTTAACTTAGCATAAAAAAATCTCCGCATCGAAGTATTTTTATACAGCCCCTCAGCTGCTTGCATGTACAAAGCGCAGCCCTCTAATACCGAACCCACCCAGCTTTAGCGTTAAAAAGCCTTGTAAATACGATCGTCGCAGTGTAAATACACACGAATTTACTTATAAAAGAAAAAGCATATGTCTCCTTTATTTTCCTCCCAGCCTCTTATTCATCCTTCACAGGGTGACTCTGCACAAATCCTTGTGGCGCCCATCTTTTTTAAGCTTGGCGTGCCTCTTGGAAGCTTCACGTAGCTCGTAGAAGTAACTGGCGAGGAGTTTGGTGCCTTCGATGTAGCAGCGAAGCGATATGTTCTCGCCGACTCCATGAACTTTTGCCTCACAGTTGACGATCGGCAGCATTAGAATGTTGCGGCCTGGAAGAGCGTCGCGGAGTTTCAGCAGGGTTGGAAAGCCGTTGCCCTCGCGAATGAAGCTGGCTTCCTCTTTGTAGACCTGCGAGGAGATTGATTGGGATTTCGTTGTATGTATAATATGATTTTTTTAATGGTTGTTATCTTGATTGTGGGTGGGATTTAAATAGTAATTAATAATAAATTAAATATTTTAGTACAAATAAACTCGAATTTCACATTGTCAAAATCTAAAAGCTGCTGAAAAAGAAACTTGAAAATTTAGCAAGCATTTTGTTATTGTAACGGCGAGCAATAATGAAATTTCAAATACTTGTTTGGTCGCCTTATTAGCAGCTTCGTAATTCCAATGCAGGTGATTCTCATACCACGGATCTAGTGGATACTCATCTCCTAGTGTTATCTTAACTTTGTTAGGCGTTTTCGAATCTTTGATAAGCTGCTTAATGTACGCGAGTACCGATATAGATACTTTCTCGTGGGTCTGATTAGGTACAGTACTAAAATTCAATAATTTCAAATTAAATTACTTAAAATACATTGAATTTCGTTTACTATAAAGATCGGATATTCACCGTATGGAGAAGCGAGCTACAAGTTTTCTTGGTATATCCAGAAGGTTTTGGTTGTCACAGGGGGTGTTAATAAAATGTAAATTGAACCACGGCAATCTCCAAACGTGCATCAAGACCAATTTTAAGTTCTCGTTGTGGTCGAGGCGGTTGACTCCGACGTTTTTTCTATACTCCGCCACTTCAATTTTTATTTTTTTGTAAAACTCCTCCTCGTCAGGAGTGACCTCAACTACGTCGTCGTAAAAATGCGGTGCGTTCATCTTTCCGTATGGATCTGCTAAGCTTTATTAAAGTAAGACATTTAAATTGTAATAATTTAAGTTATAAATATGTTTGTTAAAGTATGTGCAATCAATGAATTGAACATAGCGATATAGCAATTTGCGTTAATTTTTTCGGAGTAAGTATCTTTTTCTTTGAGGAGAATGATTATGTATATTGTAATTTTGAAGAATATGAGAACCCAGCTCTTCGAAAATTTCTTGACATCAAATTATTATTCCAGTAAAAAGTAACTTAACATTACAGTTTTAAAATATTAAAAATTAAATGAAAAAAAAGAAGTTATTCCTGCATTTTCTATAACGAAGAGGATTTCATATCACATCAATAAATACCGAAGCCTAAATTAATTAAAAACTCTAAACTTGGCCATTCAACTCCGTACCTTAGCATTATATGGATAAAATCCTGCATAGGCTCGCGTACGACGCCACCATAGTCGCCGCTGTCGAGGTCCTTTTTTGGTCCCTCGATGGACACGTTAAAGTAGCAGACTCCCCGCATCCCGTAGACGATGCACGGATAGTCACGACCAAGCCAGCAGCTCTCCGTCAGCAGGACACAGTCAATGTTCGATAAAAAAGTGCCTTTAAGCTCTTCCAGCACTACCCGCAGCCCGCGACTTTTCACTTCGTATGATGATTCTGTCGAGATGGGGGATAGATGAGAAAGATCGATTTATCTTATTTTTTTAAGGGGATGTAAACTCTTATACATGTTAAATGAAACAGAATTATTTGAACATTTATATTATAAAATTCATGCTTACCACAGAGTATTTTGATATTAATGGGCATTTCGATTCCTAAATTACGGTAGCATTCGACCGCGTGAATAAAGCACAGAATCGGCCCTTTCATCTTCGCCGTGCCGCGTCCGTAAAGTTTTCCATCTTGTTCGGTAACTTCGAAAGGATCTGTTTTCCATTCTTCTCTGTTAACTTTTAAAACGTCCAAATGACAATAATAAAGGAGAGTCCGCTTTTTTGGATTTGTACCTAAAGTGGCCAAGATAACAGGCGCTGGCATATTGTCCTAAAACGTTACCTTTATTTTACGAGTTCTATACTTTTTTCTCTTTCAATGAAAGTATTTAAATAAATGCCTTGTATTTGGCTTGTTCCGGTTGCTTTACTATTACGCTGAAATCTAATTCCCTCAATCGATCAACCATTCCCATAATTGCTGCATTTAAGTGCTTTTTAGCCTCTATATCTTGACTTACATTTGGAATTTTAACGAGTTCTTTTAATTCTTCAATGTATCTTTTACTATTTAAATCTATATATTTAAAGCACCTTACTATTTCTGGTGGAATAGGCATTTTTAAGTTTCTATTAGTTTATCACTTTAATGCATCAGAGTCAGAGAGAAATAATAATTAAATATTAGGTTAATAAAATGATTCTTTTGTTTTAGAAAACCTAAACTATTTAAAATTAATCGAAAATTTCCAAATAAAATCACAATAAAATTCAAAAAAATATTTTTTAATTTTTTAATTTAAAACTATAATTTGATTTACAAGGTTATTATGTAATGAAAAACACTGTTTAAAATAAAAAATTTTCTTTAATAACTTTTAAAATTGTGCATTAGAGTTGAAATTATAAACTGTACAAAATTTTTTCCTAATGGCACTCTTACAATTAAATTCAATATTTTTCACTATTTATTATAAATATTTCAATTATAATCGTTCATATTTTTAATCATAAAAATACACATAATAATAAAATCTAATATCTGTTTTTTAAATTAAATTTAAAGAACAAGAAGATAAATATGGAAAATAATATGTATTATACAGTTTTCTTTTTTGTTTCCTTAGGTTTCTTATTCTTGGTGATATTCACTGCATCACATAAGCACCAAGGTGTAATGGATTCATCACACATTAAAGAAATATTTAAAATTGTAATAGAAGTATTTGCTATTGTTGCATTGATTGCATTATCTATTTTATAAGACACGTTATTTAGACCAGTTTGTCGATCACGTTTTCTGGTGACTTCCCTTTGATTGAAACACTTTGCCATGTCTCTTTTACGGTGATTTCTGTCATGAATATGCCTAAAATCATAAGATAGAAGATAAGTTCATATCAAAAAGTAAATATAAAATTAATTATTATGATTAAAAAATTGTCTAATAATAAATTAAGTTAAATAAAGCTATTGAGTACTTAAGTTTCTTAAATCTTTATTCATATATCATGTGCAAAAAATGTAAACATACTTAAAAGTACTTTGTGTTCCTGTTGAGAGATTTGGTGGCCTAGTAACATTAAGTCCAGCTTCTTTCAGTCTTACATAAAATTCATCATCTTCTAAGCCCCAACCCCAATATTTATTTGACATACCATTTACTTGGATGAAGTGTTCTCTGAAAAATTAAAAGTTTACATGAATATATTTTTTTTTAATGTGATACATATTTGGCAATGACATTAAAACATTTTTATATTAAAAAATAAATATTCAATTACCTATTGACCAGCAAAATACCACCTATAAATGTTTGATAGTGATACCTTGGATGTAGTTCTGGTGATGCAATATGCAAAGGACCACTTTCAGGATAAAAATATTGCAGTTCATCATTCATTGGCAAAAGATCTACGTCATGCATGGCAATATAATCAAAGTCTTTCTTCACTTCTAAAAATCCTACATTTATAAGTGATGCACGATTAAATCTGTATCTATCAACCTGCAAAATAAATACAGTTAAAATTTTAGTTTTACAAATTTATTATAATTAAAATTAACAAAGTTCAATGAAGATCACCTGATTTAAAATAAATATATGATAATCTATATTTTGTTTATCAAGAAACTTCTTCATATGAGGTGCAAATATCAACAATTCCTCAAAGCGATCCCTAAATGGCACTAGTATGGCTAGGTGGTGCTTGTAGCGTTTAGAAACTGTTCTGCGCATAAAATGCTCACTTGAATCAGTCTCGTCTGTTTTACATTTACATTCCTCTAAAAGTAAATATAATAATTCATAAATGAACCAGATGAAAATAAATTATATAAACTTATATTATAAACAATTTAATTCTAAAATACAAATTAAACAATCTAAAGAAAATTTGCAATAACATCTTTTAACTTAAACTATCTATATTGTTGATATAAGTGTATTTACAATAGGCATCTGTTTTGATAAGCTTTCTTTAAAATTAAACTCTTCTTATCATAAAATAACAAACACTCAACATCTTAAATCAGCAATAGTAAATGTAAACAAAAATACCTAACCTAACAGAATTTAATCATAAGCTAGAATCTGAAAAATATTCTAAATTTTCCTCACCTATGCTGATCGGAGCGATGCTGATAAAACATGAAATCATAAAGGTAATGAGGATACATGTGAAAATGTATTTGAACTTGAGGTTCCTGAGGAACAGCTCCATAATTGCGGAAGAGGGAATGGAAAATCAAAGTGTTGAGCACCGTCGGTAGCTAGAATTTGGCGAGCGAGTCGCTGACATTTTTGGACGCTCTGCTCGTCCGAATCAGAAGCGGAGAGACTTTATTTTCTTCCTGACTTTATTCATACTTTTTCCTTAATAAAACTGAACACTCTCATCTCGTGATGCCACAGATGCGGCCATGTTTCGACTGTAGTTGCACCGTGCCTCGCTCGATGGCTCTCGCGAGTCTCAGCTCAATGTATATATATAGATAGGGAACGCGAGTACGCGACATATCTCGAATCCTGTATATATACATATATACAAACAGTGTGCAAAATACTTAACGGGAGCAGACGACAAGCTCCGGCCTCGCCCGCTTGCAGTTCACGGTCGCACGTTTTCCAGGAGCGTAGTACGCATGCGCTGGTATAAAACGCGGTGAGTATCCGTTTGCTAAAGGGATGTTTTTGAATAAGTTACAAATCCGGATAAATCAAAGTTTTTTAATGTGTTTTCATTCTCTGAATATGAATAACGAGGGTACTCACTTTTGCTAAAAGATTAATCGTGATTGCTATTAACTCTATAAATATTCGATTAATTCAACGATTTAACTGGCTCATAAATGTAATTATATATATTACTTCGAGAATAGTTATAAGAGGATAATAATTTAATATCAAGCTTTACTTAGATACGAAATTTTGAAAAATGAATAATTTAACAATCACTTTATATCAATTAATAATTCAAAAGTCTAATACAAATAAAACCAATTAAACCATTTTGTTATATAGTCCGCAATCTTCAAAAATAAAATTTGATCCTTAATTAAATAAAAAAATTTTTTCTATATTTGGTATTAAAAATTCTTACACTTAAAAAACAGTTTGATAACAACAAAAC
>UELX01000992.1:0-54183 GCA_900480035.1 Eupelmus urozonus
CCCCCCTCTATCCCCCCCCCCCCCCCTTGGGCGCAATGACCTCTCCGCGACCCGTTACACGCCGCCTGCCTCTCTCTCTCTCCCTTTATATCCCTCCTGCGAGCGTATAGACAAGCAAGCACGGACACCTATATGTGGGCGTTGCGTGGAATAGGCTGGCGCATGAGTTTCAGACGTGCTGAGACAACGCTGTGGCGCGGTGGGTGATGGCAGCTCTTTCGGGGGTTGATATACGGTTGGAGAGGTGGGTTCTTTGAGTGCTGAAGTGTTGATTTGAAGGACTGATGTATAAATGCGTAATTAGTTGATACGTGTAAAAGAATAAAAATGTCGTTGATGGCTCAGTATGTTTCAAAACTATGTGAATCGCAAAAAGATAACACATTCCATCAGCCAGTAGGTAACATTCAAACTGATATAACCAAGCTCTTTCGAAGTATCGACGCGCGTCTGAATAAACCAAATTGCAAAAGACTACTGTGGCTCAGCACTCGTGAAAAGAAGCCGGGGCGGCGCACCAGTCATTCAAAAACGTTCAATCCTGAAAGTACATTTGCAATGCAAAATCACGAGGAAGGGATCAATCATCGAGCTCCAGAATACCCATCCCCCCACCTGCCCCCTTTCAGCGGCCACAAATATGAAATTTCAAAACGAAATACCGTATTCACGTCCATTCGTCGAAACGCAAAATAAACGCCGCTACGAGCCGAACACGTACACAGGAGAGGCAAGAGGAGCGAGGATATACAGAGTGGCCGAGCGCCCGTATCAGTGCGGCCGCGCGCGCGAGTGTCAGCGGGGCTGCTATACATCCATTCCGGCTCGCTCGTCGGCGAACTATTTCATCCCATTTACAAGGCCGAGTCAAGCCTCTCCCTCCCGCAATTTCACCCCTTCGTTCCCTCTGGGTTATACGCGCCCCCCGACGCGACCCCTCGAGAGTGAACGAGCTGCTCGGAGGGGGGATGAGTTTCCGAGATCCCCTCTACGTGCAACATTCCTCGAGCGTATATATATATACTTTTTTTTGCGCCAGGGGGGGCTGAGCCGGCTGTGCAGTGCAGCGTGTTTAAACCTGGGCTCTGCACCTCTAATTATCAGCGGCGGGCGTGCACACGAGAGCGATTATCGATTGCGTTAGGCTCGTTTGTTTCTACGTCTGGGATGGGGCTCGCGTTGTCAACGCTCGTTGCGGCCGGAATTGCGGGGGCGTGTCATTGGGTTACAATGCGCGCACGCGTTTTCATGCAAATGATGGGTTTTAATTTTTTTTCAGCGGTTATAGCGGCCGAGAAGCTAACGAGTTATCGCGAAACTATCGAATGTGGAGCATCGAGTTAAAATTACTTACACGCGCTCTCGACCTTTTAAAGCGGCGATCGATAGAGATGAGCGCAGCAGGAAGAAACAGACTGCGAAATTGGCGCGCACCCGGCGACCTTTTCATATATATACACGAACTCGCTGAGCCATGAGCCTCTTTATCTCACGGGCGTTGGGTGGAAGTGCGCTGAGGTAGGGACGCGGAGGGCTCAGTTGGTTTGACGACGAGGATGTAAATACAGGCGCGAAAGAGAGAAGCTAGGAGGAGGGAGAGAGCGTCGGAAGGGGGCTAAAAGAAAAGGGGGCAGAGCAATTCACGAGAAAAGGGGTTGCACGAGAGGCTGAGGCGATGGCTCAGCGACGCGTGTGCGTGTGTCAGCAGCGCCGGGGGAGATAAAGCGTAGGGCGGAAGGGAATTGATGAGGGGGAGAGAGGGAGAAAAGAGAGCGAGATTAAGATAGTTTCGTATTTATCAGGGATGGGAATCTGTCGCGAGCTGGGAGACGGCTGGATGGAGATGTTATGCAAATATTTTACGTTTGGATGGGGGTGCATTGTGGGAATTATGAAAATGTTTTTTTTTTGGCGTTTTGGATATCGAAAGTTTTGATGAGATCTTGCTGGTTATTTTTGTAAGCAGAGCAAATTGTCATGTTCGTTATGGGTGGAAGTAATTTCCACTCTAGGATTCTGTGATTAAGAAGTTTTGAAGCGAAGCAGGACTTAAGTTTTATGATTCAGTTTAGTTTTTTAAATCTTTTAGACACGTCGAAACGCCGTCTCAACGAATCCACTGGAAGAATATCCTTTATCATTGGAAAAGTTCAAGACTACTTCTATTCATTCTTCGCATCGCTATTCTAAACTTTTGAAGGTATTATTCTCAGTAAAACTCATACATGCCAACTCAAACCTCAACACCAAAACCGACCCCTGTTCATCCTTCCACCCCCATCCTCACCACACCATTTCAACCGCTGAATCATCGGCCTCCAAAAACTGCGAATCCTCCTCTCATCAACCCATCGAAAAAGCCAAGTGGTCATCGACCCTCCACAGCCCCGAAAATCGCCCCGGCTCTCCAGACCCGGCGCATTCTTCCAGCGCTGCCGGAATCCAACCGCAGCCCGGCATCCGTAAAAAAGTTAAAATTGAAAGCCGGCAGCAAGGTGGCACGGGGGGGAGGCACACACAGCATCCTGCACCGGCAGCAACGCCGCTGTTACACACTCCGCTGCTGAGAGAGGGGCTGCTGCCTGCCGGGGGTTATGCGTGTGGCGGGGCAGCAGCAGCAGCAGCGGCAGGGTGGCGCTTCGGTAGCTGTATTGATTCTCGGGGGTCTCGCGCGCTCTCCGTCTCTCTCTCGCGCCCGAGACACACCCCCGGCTGCTGCTGCTGCTGGCCGGGTTAACGCTGGGCGCCGCGAGAGAGGGAGAGAAACTGCAACTCTCACTGACACTACCGCCGCGTCGTCGATGTGCGTGTCGCCCAGACACGCTCTCTCTCTCTCTCTCTCTCGTTCCCCCTCGTCAGCTTTCGGTTTCTCTGTGTACCCCTGGCCCTGCCGGCTCGCTCTCTCTTCGAGCTTTATCTTTCGCGCTCGTCTAGAACGAGAGAGGGAGAAGGCTTCGAGTGCTTGCACTCGCTGTTTTGGTTTGTCGTCTTTTCAATGTTTACGATCTCTCGCTCTCGTCTTTGCCGTTGGGGCTGTATATGGGGCTTTGCTTTTCGAGAGCACACGCGCCTTTCCGGACTGCGAGCTGTGAGAAAGACACGGCTGGGGGGGAAGTGCTTGTTTTAGCGGCTTCGGTTTGCAGGGTTTTTGATGGGAGATTTTTTCGAGTGTCGAGAGCGTCGGTCATTATGGAGCTTTGTGGAAGATGGGAGTGAGGCGAGAGTTTGAGGTTGTTTTGCGCCTTTTTTAAGCGGATATCGATTTAATAAAGTAGATTACACGCTGGCTTTCCGATTACATTAACTTCCCGTGGTGAGTCAGCGCATCGGTACAATGGCGATGACGCGCTTGAACGCCGGTGATTGGAAGGATCGACTCTGCGTTTAATACTTTTATGAAAACGGTTAATTATTAATAGTGAAAAGAATCTGTATTCTATAAATATCAGCTTTAAAAACTCATGGATGAAAGGGTATAACTCAAGTTGGCCAATTGGAATTAATAAACGACATTTTATTCAATACACATTTTGGAATAAATTTGCTCGTCGACAAAAAGTTGCATATTTAAGAGTGATTTTAATTCCTAAAATAGAACGGATTGTTTCGCGATGATAAACAAAAAAGAAGCCCTCATACGCCATTAACAACAGACAACGAGCGCGGATTACGGATTTTCGGCTGAGACGACGCTCTGCCTAAGACTTTAATGCGCCTTGATTCCTTACAACGACAGTTAATTTACAAAATTCGCTGTTCTCCCCCGCAAAGTTGCGAAGACCGTTAAAGGCAAAAACGGAGGAGCCATCCTATAGCTATATTCCAAATTCCTCTAACTTCTGCTTGAAGGATACGGAGAAAAAGGTAAAAGAGAGTACAATAAAAGACTATCTGGAGATTGCACAGGGGAATGCTTAGAACTTGCAGTTTCATTGTAGCGAACTGAACATTTTTTACGTAAAGACTATAGACACTTTTGCAGCCGTCGAATAATTACCAATAAATTTACTGATTAAGTAATTCAAAAACTCCTTTTGACATGGTAAAAAATCGTTAAAAACATCCTCTAAACTAATCCAAACAAGCAAAATCATTTAATCCGCAGTTCAAAACACAGCGGACAGAAGCGATAAAATAATTCAAAGCGATGCGCGCGGCAGCGAGGAGATAAAGAGCACCGTAGACGACACGCACACACACACAAAGGGAAACTAACCAAGTTCCATTACGGGCTAGTAGTTGCAGGTTAATCCCTCGGTCCCCGGCGAACTTTCCCTCAAACTCGCGCGGGCGTATAAGCCGCTCTCTCCGCGAACTTGGCAAGTTCGAGAGAGGATAGAGACTAGAGGGGTGGGGGCAAAACACGTGCACGCGTGTCAGGCTGGTATATCAGAAAGACAGGGGATGAGGGGGATGATGCTGGATGCAGCGTGTTTATGGCTTTGTTCATTGGCTCTAAAGAGTTTTTGGTTTCTTAGTGGATAATTGGATTTGGTTTGCTTCTTGGTTTATTGGATCTTGGGCCGTTCACTTTCTTTCTTGGGATTGATGCGGAGTAGATTGCTTTGATAGAGGAGAGATGTTTGTAATTTAGTTGAGTTTTGATGCTGTTACAAAAGATGTACTTTTCTCGCGAACTTTTAAATTACTTGGATATTTTCATAATTAGACAGCGCTTTGCAACTTTTCAAGCTTGATTCTTTAATTAACACTCTAATTAGCTTTAATGATTAACATTCGCGGAGCTGGCTGAATTTGAAAATTAAATAAGTTGGTTTTTCTTATTTTTTCTTATTAAAAGTTTTTATAATTATGATCGAACATTCGTGAATAAGTTTTTTTATTTTATTGTGTTTAATGAGAAATAAGATCTTTAACTTAAAACCCATATAATCCAAATACCTAATTAATAATAGCTTAAACTAAGTCTTAAGTTAAATCTTTTATTTACATACATTAATTAAGTGAACTACGTTTCGAAAAAGAAGACGTTATAGTTAGATTATTCAACATCCAAGTACGACATAAAAAAAGCTTTCTAGAATTACAAAATTTAGTTCATCATCATCATTTACATCCTCTACGGCAAAAGCAGCCCGAAAATCACAAGAAAACCAGAAGCTCTTCATTTCTTCCCCCCAAGCACCTCAAAAACTCTCAGCTGTAATAAAACGCGAAAAATTTCCTGCCGGCGACTCGAAAACACCATTAGAAAAAAGGAAAACCAGGCGCGCGTGTAGCTCTCGCGGGTGTCGCGGTATAAATCACGTCGAAAAATTCCGAGCTCCATAAATCATTTCTTTTTCTCGGCGACGGAAATGCGGGCTCTCGCCGTTGCCCCGAGATTATATAGCCCCGAAAATGTCGAAGAAAAAAAAGGTATTGTTCTGGCTTCTTTTCGCGTGACCTTAGCCAATTTTGTTTCCGCCTAAGCATTATTGTCATTTTATTTTGAGGGTTTAGATTAAATACTTTCAATTTTGTTTGCATTGGTTTTATTACAGTCAATTAAATAGTTAGATTTTTTACAAATATTGTCAAAGACGAATTTTTGTTGACATAAAAAAAAATTTTATTAATATTCTATAAAAAATATAGCATGTGTTTTCGCCAAAGCTATCACAAAATTCCACAGTATATATTATAATTATTATGTGCAATATACAACTTTATAACTATGCAATATAAACTGCACATTTATATTGCACAAAATTTTGTATACTCGTCTTTTTAGCTACATGAAAATTTTCAATTAAAAGTTTTATTAACAAGGGTTCAGCATAAAACTCATGTTTCATGTTTTCTGCGTCAGGAAGTTATTAAAAACTGATTTATTTGCTCAACATATTTTCCAGATATTTTATAAAACGTTTTTTTTTTTAATTGTCTTTTAAATTAAACATTACTGTAAATTTCTCTTACAATTAAATCTCGTAAATTTAATATAAAGTATAATTGGCTTTAAGTTAAACTTTCAAGCAATCATCTAACAATAAATCCTATGAATTAAAAAACTTTTCTTTTTCCTAAAAAGAACCTTGAACAAATGCTAAAAAAATCTTTCCTCTAACAAAATTATAAATAAATTCACCATCCATATAATGAAAACCCTCTGAATTTCCATGCCCTGCCCATTGACTTCATAAACTTCCAGTCCCGGCGTCTTTCGAAAATCATCAATCCTTCTTCAAGAAACTGGAAAAAGCGAGGGCGAGACCGGGGAATTACTTTCTTTCGTGACCTCAGTCAATCGCCGTATTCTTGTCTTTTTTCGCCGGGCTCGTTTTTTCGCATCCTTCTTCTCCTCGGATACATCGCCGGAGAGAAGGAAACTCGAGGAGAATATGATCCGCCTGGTAATCCGAGGCGATCTTACGTCAGCTTTGCGGCTTTCTTCGCTTCTTCATCATTGCCTCTTCATTTTTCTCCCTGCCCTCTCCGTCGGCATCCTCGATGCAATTTGAAAATCAACATATTTCGTTACGTTGAAAGAACGAGCGCGTGGAGCTTATTATGTAAACGACTTTTCTTTATCACTTTTCTGCGTGGACGCACGCGCGTCTGTGTCTTGCTGTGTATGTGTGCGCACGTGCAATGTAGATGTTATTTGTTTGCTTTTCAAATGAAAATTTACAGTCTGTCGACTCTGGTTTATTGGATAATTTTTGTAGATTTATATAAATGTTTTTTTTTGTGAAGCGACGTGAAGTTTGTATCCGGCTGGTACAAAACGAGAAATGCCACATTTTCATCGAAGCACGCCAACGAAAAATATTGAATTCATAAAAATTCTTAATAAATCAACACTTTTAATTTGATGAATTCAACCTATCGTTGAACCGTGTTCAACAGCACTCGGCACCCCTCAATAAGCAATGCACTCGACCAAAAAAATTCGCGAATCAACAATTAGCCGTAACAATCAATTTCCCCGGCTTTCCTTTTTTCCGCAGCACCGCAATAATACCGCAAACGTCAGCGACAAATGATATATCTCCGCGCTCACGCACTCAGGCTATCAAACTGCGCCCGCGGCAATTACCGAGCGGATTCAGCGGAAAGCCCGTTAATTACCCGGCCTCGGGCAGGCCGAAAATTTTTCCTCCGCCGAAAAAGAGCAAGAAGAAGGCAGGAGGACGGCACGACGAAGATGAACGTGGAACAGGGCGGAGAGCGCGCCAATTTCACGCTCTGGTCGACGGCATTTTTTTTGCTGATTCGAGTTGTTCGGCGGGCTTAGAGCGCTAAGTCGAGAGGCAAAGTGAGCGCGCCCGGAAAATGTGGTGACGGATGAAATTGGGATAAGTGTGCTTTAGGTTTGGGCTGTTATCTTTCCCTGGTTTTACGAGTGCGGAGAATAGTAAGCTTGTTTTGAGGGTTACTTTAGAGTTATGAAAAAAAGAACAATTCCAATTTATTTCTGCTTTCTTTAAAGAAGCATTTTTGATTTTGTAACCAAAGGCCAATACTTCTTTGTGCCTACCAGAAAAGTAACCCTCACCATTCCGAGAAGCAAGACAAATAATACATCCAGCGAGCTGTTAGGCTCAGCCTCTTATGTTCTTCATGTCTTCAAAAACTCTAAACTACCTTAAGCACATCGGCCAAATCAGTGAGAGAAGCAGCAGCATCAACCATTCCGAGAATTGCACTAGGGTAATTTGGCCGACTATCCTTGGCAACGACATACTCGTGACGTACTATGGAATATGCTAGAATTTTTTTTTGCTAGAACAGAATGTAGTCCTCAAACAGCTCTGACAAATGAAATTCCTTACGGAACTACTTAGTTCTTGTCGCAGGAGTCCTTATTTTAATATAAGAGAATAACCTTTGTCAACGAAATTAAGTGGATATGTTCTGGCTTGGGTTAGCCGCCATACGTGATTAGACCATGTTTTCTTTTGACGTTTGTTTAAACTCTTCTTTTGATCAGTTGAATAATTCATTATAATCATTTATAGTGAACCATTATAGAAAATAGATCTTTTATCATTTATTCGTCAATTGTTATAGATTCATCCCTGATTAATAAATAATCAGAAAATGATCTAAAAATCTAAATAAAAGGTTCATCATATTATATTAAATTTTTTATCTTAAAATGTTTCTAGTTAACTGATAAGTTATTTATGGTAAAAATTGGTTAATTACTGAAAAAGTTTTAAAAAAACTAACCAAAATATGATTAGCTAAAAATGAAAATTTCATCCAGCAATAATCGATAGCTATAAATTAATTATAATTATACACATCAAATCGAACGTTATTGCGTTATTATTTCAGCTGACTTTCAATAAAAGAATGTGACATCTAAATTTATATATTAAAATAACTTCTTATCTAGATTTGCATTACGAAATTTTATTAACGATTTTTCATTATTAGAATAAAAATACTAATACGATAGTCAAACTAATTTAGAATATTTGTTTTAAGTTTTTCGAAACAATTATAAAATATTTACTGATTTCATAATAAAAACTTTACAACTTCTGAAAATCATTTTTAAGATATCAAAAATATGCTAATCTTTATGAGTTAAAATAGTATAAAACAATTTACTTTTTGCATCTTTTAGCTTATTTTACTTTTATATAGCAATCTAATACACATTTCTATTGATATTCTCATAAAGATTTCAGCTTGAGACATCAGCAACGGAAGGAAGAGCAAATCTTCATTATTAGACATCCAGATTTGGTCCGCATCCATTAAAAATGAGCTCGTTTCGCGTGACGTGGAGAAAAAACAAGCGGAAGTCGACTGCGCCCTTCGGGGGTTAGCAACGGAATCTATCTCTGGCGAGCTGGTGAGGGCACGAGAAAGAGAGAGAAAGAAGACACAGAGAGGCGGGTGCAAAGCGGTAGGGGAGAGCTACATGGCACATACACACAAGCTGGCTGCGCGAGCAACGCGCAGCTATTCCATATTGATTGCCAGCATTAAAGGGAAGCACTCGTTCGGCCACTTGACTCGTGGACGCGGCCAAAAACTCGTGCTGGAAATAGTTTTCATTTTTACGGAATTATAGGTTAGATGATGGATGATAATAGTGTACAGTAGCGAAGGTAGTAGTTTAGGGATTAAGGAAACTTTGTTTTTGGCTATAATAAGGAAAACGTAATTTATACATAATCTTAGAATAAATTTACGTACATGAGTGATGAATAGTTTTTCATGTCTGAATAAATTAAGAAGTTTCCTTTAAAAAGAATTTAGAAAATACTAATATCCATAAAATCTCTTAACGATAAATCAGCAGCTCCCATAAAAATTATAACTCAATGCTTCCTATCTCTCCATCTTAATATCCCATCCCAGGCTGCACTTTCGGACCTAACGTGCCCATTAAAGTTTCCACCCTCCGCGTCGGCCACCCCTTTATATTTGCGCCTTGATTTAGTTTCGTTTGTTTGGCGGACGCGCCTCGGCCAAGGGTATATAAAGAGGAAGTTTTAGTTGGAGTTTGCGCATCGCGATTCTCTCTCTTTCTCCCGGCATAGACGCGCCGGAGAAAGTAGTTACCAAAGCAAATTAAATCCTGGCGGATGCTAGACCCTGGGCACGTGCAGTTCGCAACAGTGTTTTTTTTATAGCTGCATTTCTTTGCCGATAGTAGCTTGTGATAAATTGATTGGTTTTTGATACTGCGACTTTATGATTGAAGGTTAATTAGTTTAGCGTGTAAATATTGTTTTGATCCTTGAGTTTTTAATGGGGGTTCGAATGTGGAAGGATGAATTTGATAAAAGGAAAAGGAATTGTCCGGTAAAAAGAAAATTATAAAGAAGGTTATCTGGAACAGAAATTAACTGTAGTAAAAACGATAAAATATGTTAACAATTTTCTGCTTTTATTTTGTACTTATTTTGTTAAGCATTTCGTGCATAAATATAGCGTAACATAAAAAAATACCTCCAATATTGCACTAAACAAAAAAGTATTATACCACTTATTACATCGTTAAAATCACCTGGTCAATAGTCCGTGAATTCAAGCGCGTGCAAAAATTTCGCGGCATTTTCGACAGACGATCGCGAGACGAATTAATTGTTGGTCACGGTCTATTTTTCAATCGATGCGAATCGAGAGATACACTCGCTTTTAGCGGTGAAATTTCCGGAATTGTTACGACGTGTTCATTCGCGGCCAATCAACAATGAAGAGAATTAATGACCGGAAGATTATCGTATACAATTGGAGGTCCGTCAAGTAAATGAGAATGTCAGCAATGAAAATACGAGTGTTTCCTATTATTTTACATTTGCACGGCTTACGATTTGTCCACATTGAAGTACACCCACTGAATACATCTATATATCTTTATTACGCAATGGTTTTGACAATATTTATCTAAGGAATGAAGTTAGCGGTCCGATAATTATATACTCTTGACATTGTTATTACGAGGAACGTCGGTACTATCGGGCAAGTCAATCGTTATTCAATAATATCTCAGTGATAATGTTTATGTTAAAGTGCGTATCAGAGATTGAAGAATAGAATTCATCGATAAATAACTGACGAAACAATTTGTGAAAATAATATCTCCATCAAACTAAACGTATCTTAATAAAATCAGCAGGCAACACAACTATCTACTTCCTCTACCCAAAGGAAAACGAATCCACTCAATAAGAACTATCAAGCTCCAATTTCACGCCCAAGGTCACTACAGGAAATCATATCACTCTTCCAATAACTCGCACTGTCCCCACAGAGCTAACAGAGCAGCATGTGTCTTTCCTTAGTCGAGCAAGCACTCGATGATGATTCGCGCATTTTTGCATTGTTCTTCCCTAACGACGTGGACTTGTAGAGGAGCACTCGAAGGCAACTCGTGCGTGATACGAACCCGGGAGAAAGGGAAAGGTTCCTAATCGAAGTTGCGTCAATTACGTAGCTTGAGGCAGACATGGGGAAAGGATGGCATTTGGGTGAGTTCTTCCGATCATGAGATGGATATAAGGGTACGCTTTGTTGGATATGTCGGACTGAATTTGATATAGGTAAAAAGAGTACGCTTGAAGATTTTTGTCGAGAAGTCATTAGTTTATTCATGGATCATAAGAAACAAACTGTTCTCATAAAAAATTGTTTTTATGATTTGGGCAGAATTTCTGATCAGCACTCCTTAAAATGACATTTATCTAAAAATTCTGCTCAAAGTATTTCTAGAATTAGACAATAAATGCCATTTAAAGATGCGTTGATCAGAAATTCTGGCTAAAATAAGGCTAATATTCTATAACCGTGTTCTCTAAATACAACAGTGAAGAAATAAAAATATTCAACCGTCCGATCATTACTCTCCCAAAAAACATGCCACCTAACACCCAAAGAAAAAAAAAGCGAACAGCTACAAACGACCAGCATCTTCACTCAATGTCAGAGCGGTCTTTCTCAACGCGCCGTTATCAGTTTGCTCCCGGAAGAGCGCGTCACGATTATGCCCGGCGCCGATAAAGCAACGGAGCGCGCGAGCACAAAGAGTGACTGACAACGCGCGGAGTCATCCGATCGTTACGTTTTCAACTGGATTTTCTTCTCCTCTCTTTCGCCGAACCGTGCCCGCTTTAATTTCGAGCTCTCGTGTGCCTTTTATCTCGGCGGGGTTATCGCTCGATTGAGCCTCGCGCGCGATAATGCCGCCCGCATGAGTATATACGGATCGCGAGAGCCGATAAGCTCGCGAGCTGCTCTCGCTGGCGCACGAGCGGGCGCGGAAAATCAGGAATTTTTTTTTGCTGGATTGTCAAATGTTTGCACGTGATTCCGTCGTTCGCGAGGACTGGGTCTGATTTGCTCTTGGGGGAGGTGGACGGTTGGAGTTGTGGGAGCGCATAATTTGGTGGGATTGGTTTAGTTAAGTGGGAAGTTAATTTTTTTATGCTGATTTTGGCGAATCTTGTTATTTTATCGTTTTTAAATAATAGATTTGTTTTACTAAATGAATTTGCATATTTTAAGTTAATTATAAAAAGTGAATTCTCAATGTGAAACTACAGTATTTTAATGACAAACATTAATTTTATTGTTAATGATAAGTTCGTTAATCCATGTAAGATAAAAAGACTTTTGATCTACATTTGTTTTATGATTCCAAGTTGAAAATTTTACGTCATTTGTTATAACAGATACTTATCCATGCGTAAACTTTGCAACAAGTTCAACCTTATTGTCATTGACTTAATCAATTAAAAATAAACTTCCAAGCCCAATAATCAATGTAATAAAAGCAGAGCTGAAAATAAACGTAGCTCAGATAATTTCTCTCTTTACACGTTGCATAATTACGCTCGGAAAATCAACACCAGCTTTTTGCTCGAGCAAACACAATAAAAAATAAAAAAAAAAAAAGAAAGAACCAATGCGGTGATAGAATAGGGGGAAAGGCGCGAATTAATCTTAAATCGAAAAGTTGTGAGGAGCGATCTTTGTTGAAAATTACGACTCACCATGACCAGGGCGTGCGTCAGACCAGTCGACGACCTGGACCTCCTGGGCGTCATGCCGACGTTCTCGCCCCTCATGATGCTCTCGACGACTGCAAAGGAAAGAAAAAGTTAGAATCTCGCGAGTTAACTCGCCTCTCATAGTTTTTAACGAGGTACTTAATATGTACTTTTTGCATTACAAAACTGCAAGATGTTACTTTCACCGTAATCTGAAGGGCTCTAATAGCTAGTAACTATAATAGCAATCTACTAATTTAGTGCGCTAAGAAATTGTTCAACAAACAGCAGTAACGTTTCGAAAATTAGATTTCGCTCAGAGCCGAGAGAAACCATCTCTCGGCCGAAAAGTGAGCGTAATTCTCGCGCGAGATGGCCGATGTTAAACTGCGCCGCAGAGAGCGAGAGAGAGAAATAGAGTATGTGTATGTGAGAGAGAGGAGGAGAAGAGAACATCGAACTCCCTGGCGAACTTTGCTGAGAGTAAATTCGTCGGATTCCCGAGTCGAGCACACTGATAGTTCGCTTAATTACGAAGTTCGCTCTCGGCCGATCGGTCTCTCTATCTCTCCAGCTCAATCTCTCTCTCTCTCTCTCTCTTCCTCGCTCGCTCTCTCAACGGGATTCCGAAGTGAGCTAGCGTGTTTGGCAAAGGTGAGGCGGGTAAAAAGGGATGGAAGAGCTCGCTTACCTCCGTCACCGATGAGTCGCATCTGCACCAGGCATGGGTCCTCGTTGTGGTCCTCGAGGACCGTGTCGTCCGTCACCGTCAAATCCTGCAAGAAGACGGGGATGGACTGGTTATACACGCTCGGTTACTCCGAACTTTAAGCTTGGGCTTTCATTGAATATTCGGCTTTTAATTACTTTAGAATTTAAATTATAGATTATTTTTAACATACTTTTTTTTTTAGACTGATTATGTGTAGTAGATAGGAAAGCAATGTCAGATACTTTGGACTGGCTAAAAACTAGTTTAAAAATCGCCAAATTAGACAGATTGGTCAAAATCTGGCTAAAGATCTACTTGCAATATTTAACCAGGACTTACAAGTACAATCTCAATCTTAATAAAAGATTTTTAAACTTTCAAAGCCGTTCAAAACAAAAACTCAACCTCAACTAAATAATGTAAACATTACGTATAATAAAAGTTAAAAAAGAGCGTACCTTGGTGGATTCGTTGTAACCTACGATTACTGCTGTGTACCATTGCGTTGTGCCCTCGGCCCTGTAAACCTCGACCCTGAAACCGACGAGTACGCTCGGCGTCGTCAGCAGGATGCTTTGGCCATCCTGCATCTCAGCCCATTGCCTGACCGCACTCGCCCATGCCGATGAACCCTTTGTCAGCTCCCAGTCTTGCTGTAATTTTAAGTAAAAATGGAAAAATTAAATTTTGGCTTTTAGTGAATAGTTTGCATTTAATAATATTATTTATTCTGGTAAATTATTTTTTGCTAAGCCAAGTGTGATTTATGTCATTTTTAGGAGGATTTTAAAGTTCGCATTCTTGTTTTATTGATATTTCATAATTTAATCCGTTAATGTTACAGGAGCTATTTCGAATATGTGAATTATTGATGATACATTATTTTAAATTATCGCTATTTCATCGTACAAGTATATTTTTGTTTGACATTTTTGCTATAAATAAGATAGCTACATTATTTATACATATTTAATCGATTTATTTTGTGTAAGTATTAAATGAATTTAATTGAATGCTCTCGTTTAAATAGAAAACAGGAGCGCAAAAGAACGAAAAAGAAAAATTATATTTAAATTTAATTCCTATTAAATTACGAACATAAAGTTGATGTAAAACCACCACAGAGGCGAGTAACCCTCATGAAATTCAAATTCACATCCTATAAACCCCCTCAAAAAAATAAAAAAAATTCACAACAAAGCCCACATTCTTGGAGCTGAAATTGCCATAGAAAAAAAAAAGAAAAAGAAGGCGATTAAGTGTACAGCATTCGTTGCTTGTCGCGTGCCTTTAAATATGAAAGAGTCATTAAAAGCAGCAGTGCGAGCGAGCGGCAGCGCGCGCGCGCGCGACCTAACCTCGCAAACTCGCCGGCGACCCCGCCCTTATCGATTATACTCGCCGGCTGAAACTTTGGGGGCGCGCGTGTGTAGGTATCGGTGCGCGCGCAGAAACTTCATTTGCACAGTTATAAGCTGTAAAGTTTGCCGCTCCCCCGCCGGCCCCCGGAAATTCGCGAAGCGGCGCGCGCTTGGCAAAAGAGGTTAGGGTCTGCTCGTGAAAGTTAGGGGGAGAGCGAGAGAGAGAGGGGGAGCTTTGTTCTGGAAAACGGAATTTTCAAGTGCCCATGGATATTCCGTGATTTTTCACGTTCTGAAAGTGGAGTTTTCGTGGAGTTGAAAATTTTTGGGGGAGGGAGGGGAGTGGCGTGTTTACAGGATAAAAGGGAATGGTAAATGTGCTGCGTTGTGTGAATATTTGGATCTGGCAAGTTTTAATCTGCGAATTAATTTTTTTTAAGAGTCTCATGAATCTCTGTTATGAACGATGAATGATTACCAAGTTAGATACATATTTCTACGTAACTTTTTATGGAAATCACATTACTGTTTTTTCCTTTTTCTTTTTAATAAAACTATTTATAATTAAATAATATTTTTAACGTTTCAGTTAGAAATGATTTGAGTTTGTAGACTTTAAAATGCTTATCTATTGGTGTAATGTAACTTTGTACAATATAAAACCTATTGGAAAATTGCATTTCGCAATTTATCATAGCTGTAGCTACATTAATAATTAAATAGATAGTCAAATCTATATCAATGCATTTACTTAAACTTCAATAAACTTAAAAGAAAAAGAGCAGTTCATGAAAAACTTAAAACTCTATAAAAATGAAGATTTATGACTTAAGAATCTAACGGTTTATAACAGAAACTTTTGATTTCAAATTCATTGATTCGAATTATGTAGATTCAACTACTGATAATAAAATTCATCATGCAAAAACGCAAAGTTCATATATGCACTATTTCTCAGACGGTATAAAATTTGACTAAAACTCTGCATCCAAGAACTTTTCGTATTCAGATACTTTATCTCCGGACACTTGAGTTATTGACTGTCGATAAAAAAATACTCTAAAATTCTGTTATTTCTAACCACAAGAAGAAACTTGCGAAAGTTAAATTACCATTATAATAGTGATAACGACGAAGATAAAACGAAAGGAGAGCAAAACGTTCGTACACCCATATTTTAACCAGTACACTGAACTTTTATCAGCAAACAAACTGTCGCGTAACAGATTAATCTCCATTCTAAAATAATAAACCTTATCTCAACATGAAAAATTATCCGATACCCTCTCTTCACCAAGAAACAGCAATAATTTCCGTAAGGCCAACACGCCAACCGCACAAAGCCTCGGCCAGACAATCCAGCCTGTCAATCGATATTCCAATACCATCCGCAAGTCCACAAGTAACGCTCGAGCCATCGGGCCGCGTCGTTACGGGACATTGACAATAGGAATTACGTCAGTCGTCGAGCGTTACGTTAACCCCCCCTGTGTTACGCGATCGTCTCTCTCCTCGAAGTGTAACAAACGCGAAACTCGCCGGAGAAGGAGAGCGTTAATAAAAGAGCAATTAGAAACGAATTAGCGGCTCGCAATATCGGTCGAGCGTGCTAAAGAGAAAATGTAGGTCGTAGAGCGCTGCTGTGTTCTTGTGATCCCCTGCGTTTTTCCTCCTCTCCTGTCATTTTTTTTTATCCTCTCGCCGAGTATTGGACTGAGACACACGACGGTGGTGATGATGAAAAAGAAACACGGTGGATTTTTTTGCTCTCGGTTTGGTGTCTTTCCGGGAACGGGTCGCGTAATAGCTGGCTTATTAAAGCTCTCGTTTTTATTAATAGAATAGAATGTACAGGAGAGCGGCGCGCTCGAGTTTCACTTTTTTCATGCGGGCAAATTGCAGGCTTCTTTTTATGCCCGTCGTTTTGGGATGCTTTGTTGTAGCGCGGATTCCGCGGATTTGCCGACGGAGCCTGAGCCTAATGAAGCGCAGTAATCAAAGGCTAATTTCAGTTCGTTACATCTTCTGTGTCGTAAAGCACTTTCATTTGGCTAGGATTTTCGGTTTTAATTATGACTCTTTGATTAGAGTTTATGTGATAGAAAACAACGATGAACTATGATTAATGCATCGGCTACGTCTTGAATGGCATATGTGGCTTGACTCTCGAAGCGTAACCTTATCCGTCACATGTGTTACGGGATTCTTGGCAATTAATTATGATAATACTGTCGGATATTACATTGCGTAACTCTGATGCAACGCGAGTTACTGCTGAATTTACTCGACAGCCTCTAAATTCGCGTGGAGAGGCTGCTTTTGCTGGGCAACAATTGAATTAAATTCAACTAATCATAGAAGCCATTAATTTGATATTTCACTGACGGGATATTGGCTTTATGCTGAATCGTTCAGGGGAATACAGTTAGGCAATATTTTTGGAACGAGATTGGATATAAACGTAGAAAGAGTAGCTAATTGTCTGTATTTAAACTGACTTTATTAAATATTTGCAGATTCAAAGGTATCAAAAAGTTTCGAAAAGATCTATGATTAGCTTTAATTCGTTACTATAAAAAGGTTTCAAAGCAATTCTTTACTTCAATTTTTTTAATCCTTGTATATATTAATGATTTATCTTGAAATAAACTGTAATTCTAGTCTATATTTTAGTCTCTCCTCTGTATATTTCACTTAGCAAATTATATTTTTGCATTGGTACTAATTTTGGATCAAAATTACAGGTGGACAAATAATTGCCATACTACATTCTGAGCTATTTAAATTTCCATCAGGCCATAGGAGATTTCAAAAGCACACCACATGTGTAATTATCCTATCGTTCAGTAATGCAAATAAACCAGTCAAACGTCAGCTTTCACGTTATGCAAATACAGACTAAAGATGAATTTTTTCAATGCAATAATTTTCAGCAACACCATCGCAGCCATTCACATTGACACAATAGCTCTCGAAACAATTCCGTTCAATACCACACGCAGACGAAGAAGGAAGGAAAAAATCTAAAGAGCCCAGAAGAATCGAACGAGTTTCTTGTCTATAGAAAGAGAGAGAGAGAGAGAGAGAGAGAGAGAGAGAGGAAAGAAGGAGAGGGACACGAGAGCTCTCGGCGAGTCTACTGACCCTGAACTATAAATGCTGCACACAGTCGCGCATCTCACTCGGCGCTTTTTTCCCTTCCTCCTCCTCACTCTTTCTCTCTTTCTCCCTCCTTCTCTTTCTCTCGTTCTCCGTCATCCGTCTCGGTTGTGCGAGTTTGTACATGCAGAAATCGCGAGTGCACGAGAGCTAGCCGTATTTATACACACTCTGTGGGGAAGAGAGAAACAGGTCTTTTTGCCTCTCTTTCTCTCTCTCTCTCAATCTCTCTCTCTCTCTCTCTCTCTCTCTCTCTCTCTCTCGCTCTTTCCCTCTTAGCTTGGCAGCTGCCGCTGCAGTCTGGGCTTGACCGAGGAGGAGATGGCCGCCAGCCAAGAGGAGGCGCCAACATATTCCCGTTCTCCTTCGTTCTCTCTCTCTCTCTCTCTCTCTCTCTCTCGCATTTTCTTTGTTTTGCTTTTGCTTTTTCTTCTGCGCCTTCTGCTGCCTGCTTCGTCGTCGACGTCGTCGTCGTATACGCTTCTTGCTGCTATACTCGTATCTCTTCGTATTTTTATACAAATTTTTTTCTCCTTGCTTTTGCAGCAGCAGCAGGCTGTTTCACCCGTTCTTCCTGCATAACGGTCTTCTCCGAAAATGTTGCGATTTCAGAGATTTTTTGTGGTTTCTTTGACCGCGCGGTATAGAGCTTCTTTATTTTTTCAAGCGAGTTGGTTGAAGGTAGTTTTTGCTTGTTTATTCTCACTGCGGCAATTTCAGCGGTTTTCAAGCCAGAAAAAGAGCAAATAGAGCGTTTGTAATAGATTAAACGCAGTTATTTTTTTAAATAATAAACGACTTGTTGAAACGCGTTAGGCACCAGAAGGAAGAATATTTTTTCTTAAAATATGCATATGTTTGAGTTTGCAGAAGTTTGACTCAGATCAAAATTTAAATTTCGATGTGATTTTTTTGTACTTAGTATTGATGCCTTAGAACAGACAGTAATAAATATTTTCTAATATGAGAAATAATATAAAATATTGAAACGAAGTACACATATTCACTTGTCTTCATTCACCGATCATTGAAAACCACAGCTGCGAAAGCCAGAAAAACCAAGGGATAAACACCAACGAACCCGGTCGACCCTAATAAAGCCCTACTCGGCGCATAAAATTAAAAACTTTCATCCGTGCGGCATAAAGTCGCGCGCACTTAGCACGTACTCGCGTGGTGGCTAGCTTGCCGCAATCGGCCCTCATTGTCCGACCGCGCGAGAGCTGGCAAACGACTTGCGATTTGCGCGAGCGCGAGCACGGCAAGTTTTAACGGTAAAAGTTCAGACAGTTTAATTACTTGGAAACAATTCCTACTACGGAAAGGTGGCCCTGAAAAGCGCCGGCGGATGCCTCCCAATTTCGTTTAACGACTCTTTGAATTCCCCGGGGCAAGCGCGCGAGAAGAGGGGAAATTGGCGCGTAATTAAAGAGAGCGAGAGAGCGCTGATCATCGGGACCATTAGTGTATTGCTTTTGGCTCTGATAGTTTCTTGGCTTATTTTTTTCGCTTCTCGGCGATGCTTGATTTACGCGCTTCTTTCTGAGAGCAAGAGTTTTTAATGGGGCTGAAGATTATGGTTTTGACTATGTTGTGATTTGTAGTGCTCATTTTAATTTTTGTTGAATGGGCTTTTGAAATATGGTAATTGTTAACGAAAACAGTGTAGAATATTAGTAATTAAGAGATTAACAGTGTAGAATATTAGTGATTAAGAGATCAATAACATTTAATGGCTTGCTGGCTGCTTTCAAATAACGTAAGCTTTTGCTTTAATTGTATTCTGATAGTTTACCACTCGTTATGTCGTTGTTCTAGCAAATATCGGATTATTCGATTTCAAAACTAGTAATAATGCATATTGGATCCTTTCTTTCAATTTTCAAACGCTTATTACAAAAGCAAATTCAATCAGATTACATCCTTATTAAAAAGCTCATCTCAGTTCTATTCACATTGTATTTTGGACAATTGAACTTTAATCGGTTTTGAGTTCAATTCAAAAATCAATCAGCACGTTATGATAAAAGACTTGCAATATCCATCGAATTAAAATATAAAAAAAATATTGAATGCGCATTCCTAAACTACCCTCCAACAACGCAAGATCAAACGCACGAACTTGAAAAAAAAAATGAGGACGCAGAGAAGTTCGTCCCGAAACTCAGCGTTAACTGACTCTCCCAAGTTTCCCCTTCGACCTGCCTTCCAGCAGCAAAATACTCTATAACTACGAAGCGAGATTGGCGGTCCGCGCGGCATAAAGGAATGGAAGACGAAGGAGACAGCAGCCCGCGCGTCGGGAAATGAGACAGGAGAGCGAGTTAGGCGAGTAGTTTGCGAGCGGCAACTCCCCCACCCAGCTTCGGCGGCCCTCCTTAAGTTTGTAACGAAGTAAGTTTCGACTTGGAAGTCGTAAAGCGGAAGTGCCTCCTCGAGCGGCCCGAAGTGGCTCCCCGCGATTATCCCCGAAACCCGCGACCTTGCCTCGATTGGTTTGTAGGTGATGTGGCGTAGCGACGGGTGGGGAATGAATTGATGGTCTTTTGAGCTGAACGTAGTTCTTTTTTATATACGTATTTATGATGGTGGTGGTTTTAAACATCGATTCATTATGTTACCGTTTTGTAAAGTTTATACTCTATTATTATAGTCATTAATAAATAATAATTCGCTTGGACTAGCTGTTGCTAGAAAATGTCGTTAATAACAAATCAGTCCAATGTCAAAAGACTGTTCAGAACGCTTACAGTAACATAATGCCAACTTCTAGCTAATGCAATTATCTTACACCCACCATAATTACCAACAACAGAATCGCGCACATACTCTATAACCGTAAGCCAACCATTGACACTAATAGCACTATTCCAATCTATCAGTTCATAAGCAAAAACAACCGGCAATTTCTCTCCAGCCGAGCAAAAGTACCGGCAAACGTAGAATTATCTCAAACAGTTTCAATTGCTCGAAATTCCCGGGAAGCAGAAAATTTTATTTAAACGATAAGCTCGTATTCGCAGTCACGAGCGCGCACTTGGCTTTGCATTTCGCGAAGGACGCTGTGTACATGCATACGGCCGACAAGATCCTTAAACCGAATGAAAAGCCGGGAAAAATCCGATCGCGATGCTGAACACGCGCGAGTCGCTGCTCTTCGGTTTCATACTTTTTACGAGGCCGTCGTTATCCTGTCTCTCCCCAGCCTGCCAGCCAGGCCCACCTCCCTTTAAAGCTCCCACGAGCGAATGAGCTTTCGTGTACTTACGGTGAAGGGCTTGAGCTTGGAGTAGTCGACGAACTCCAGCCTCCGGTCCTGCATGAACTCGATGGGCGTTGCGTCCTCTGGAAGCTCGGCGCGGGCCACCAAAGGAAAGAATGACTGCGAAAAAAAGAGGGAAGAAGGAGAGTTAGTTTTTAGCGTTTGCATCGAATGCTTTTTTCTGTAATGGAAGAGACTCTTGGGGAATTTTGTGGATGTTTTAAAGGTTCTCTGTAACCTTATTTTCAGGTAATCAACAATTTTGTAACAATTGTTCAATATCATTGTTTTTGGTAATAGACTAAAAAATATCACTTGAAAATAAGGCTCCTTTTTGTTTGTCTTTATTTTAAAAAACGTTTTTAAGTTCCTTTTTACTGTTTAAATATTTGTTCGCATTGCAATCATCTTCAAGTTTTTCTGAAGCTACGGTAATACTTTATATAAAATCTTGTGCAATCACTAACGGTTTTACTATCTATAATAGAATTTTATTACTAATATTTTACTGTATGTAATCAAATACAAATTCTGTCTGAACGATAGCAATTCTCCAAATAGAAATTGGAAAAATTTTACCAGCATTAGAACAGAACCTAGCAAGTTCCCCAAACTTGTAATACACTAAGCATCCATAAAAAGTCTAATACATCACGTGCACATTCTCAAACAAATAGAATTTACGAGCAATATTTTCCGTGTCGATTGTCTAGAATCCATCAGACGTACGTGACCTAACCCTCGATCCCCACATGAACATACGAAGAAGGCGCGAAAGAGAGTAAGATCCCCCCTTTCAAAAAAAAATCTTTTGTTTGAGATAGAAAGTATCATGTTTGCACATAATTTGGAGATGACTTTGTTTTGGAAAGAAAGTAACTGTTTTCAATTTTTTTATAGAGATTAAAAAGTTAAGAAAACACACGGATTAATCTTTCTGGGACAAACATAACAATACTTTGTAATTTAAAAATTAAACCTAACTTTCTTTATATATTATATTCAGATAAAAATCCAATATTGCACTAAACTCACGCAGCAATTTCTAGCACAAAAAATTTTAATAACACAAAATTCGATAAAAAAAATAAGTAAGGTAATATATGACTCACCAGAGCGGGCCAAGGTATGGTGCAGGCGGCCGCCTGGCTGCCTCGTAGCGGCTTGCCATTGATGCGCGGCGGGTGATGGTGATTGTTGTTGGCGGCGTTGTTGTGGTGATCGATGGCGATGAGGCTTGTGTGCTTGGGGTCGGCTCGCTCGAACCAGCTGAGACCCTTCTCCACGAGGAAGAACGAGAAGCAGGCATCGCGATGGGGCGAGAGCCACTCCCGGCGCTGCCACTCGACGTCGTCGTACTCAACCAATACCTGAAACAAATGGCTTCGTTATTTTCGTGCTCCGAGATTTTTTTTTTTTTTTTCTGAAAAGATTTGTCGACGGGGCTCTCTTGCGATTAATGCGGGGGATCGAGGTTTCGTTTGAAACGCTGACGCTTCAACTCTGTAGAAGCACTTTTGCTTTAGGTGGGAGGCTTTGAGTCTAGATTAAAGAGGATGGCTTCATCTTGGAAATTCTAATGCGTATTATGTGAGCGGGAATAGAGGCTCCTGGGTATTGTTCAGTTTTTAAGGGAATGAATAAAAGATTGATTGTAACATGTTGAGTTCTTTACTTTTATGATATTCAAGGAACTACTGACAGTTATTAACAATGAAATAGTTTACTACGGAAAAAAAATTATTAGATCACCCATCAGAATAATGCACATACACTAAGATCTACTTGTTACGGATTTGTCGTTAACATAAATCCACTTCTCAATATCATTTAAATATGTTCAACTTCCACACCTCATGATTTTATGAATTACCTCAAGCAAACATTCGTATCTGACTTGAAAAACAAAAAAAAACCATTTATCACATTCAATTACACATGGCTTAACGAACAAAAAAGTCAGGCGACAGCTCCTCTTACTCAATTAGAGCCGGCATATTGTCACTCGTACTTCGTAACGATGACGCACGGATAGCCGACGATAATTAACGTCGATCTCCATCCCATTCATGACAAAAAACCTCGTACACACGCATCCCGGATCTCCCCATCCCCAAAGGAAAGTAGATACGAAATTCGGAAGCCTTTTTTTTTAACGAGAGCGAACGGAGAGAGAAAAGTGGAAGGTGCAATTTCGCCAGGGCAGCGACAGCAGCATCCATGAATTATTCATCGCGCCATCTCTTATTTCGCGTGCTCGGGAATATAAAGCCAGGCTCGCGCGCGTAGCCCAGGAAAGAAAGGTGAGTCGACGGGTTGTAGCGAAAAATCCGTGCGAAAGAGCGTTTTCCTGCGGATAGTTCGAAGAAGAATTCTCTGTACGCTCGTTTTTGGTTATTAAACTTAATGAATGGAGTGCTCCGCCTTCCTCTTCCTTCCTCATCTTTCGTTACGATTCCTCTCTTTTAACGAGCTTTCTGTTGCATCGGTAAACGTTTGAGTTTTTTTTCGGCTGCCGGGTTATGTATTATTCATGCGATTGGTGTATGTGTGTTTGTGTATTATAACCATGAATGCTACTGACTTGAATGACTTTGGGAACGGATAATCGGTCGATGATTAAACTCTTTTGTGCTGGGTCTTAAATTAGTTATTGTTATATACGGGACAGAAGTGATTTCATAAGTAATCAGGTTATTTGCATTTGAGTGCAATGCATTACGAGCCGAGTGCATCAATTCCAACAAGTGGATCAAATGACATTGCGACAGAATTTTAATCATAGCTACTGTGACTTTTGAATGTATTCAAACCAGACTGGACATTACAAATTCTGATAACCATAACTGCAGAGTCATAAACAATCTAGAACAAGTCAAAACCAAAAGAGTTCATCAAAGTCCGCAGGAATTAAACCGTAAAACTAAAATACCTACAGGATTAATCAATACACCGATCATCCGCAAACGTACAGTCACCATCCAGCAAACAATATAATTACGCCTTGGATAAGCTTGGTCGCGGAAACGGTACACGCGATCTATCCAAAATTCAGAACGCGCATGTAGCAGTGGGGGCTGTAGAGTAGCGCTACTTGGCCGCCGCGTCGTGCTGCCATGAATAAGTATGAAGAGCCGTAATTGCGATTATTACGTTGCATTATTCATGCGCGGAGCAACTATCCTGCTTCTGCGGCTTGTGTGTCAGTGGTGATTAGCGAAAAAGTGCGTGCACGAGGCTGGATGGAATCACGAGAGGAACGAGGCTTTTGGGGGAGTAACAGCAGCTTTAGAGTACTTGCAAATTAATGCCGGCTAATAAAGATTTTCAACAATGAAATTGTTCCCAACTGCTTTCGAGTTAACTTCGCCTCGACTCGAAAACCATTAGCCACGTAAATTGAAGCACACACGAGTGCTGCAGGCACTTCAAAGAACCCAAACAGCTACGCAAACTCTGCCTACTGTAAACACATGCGTACATGTGCTCTCGCGAGCAGCGATATTCTCACGCTCGGTTAAATCTCGTCGCCACACCCATGCGGATTTGCTCCCAAGCCGAAGGTCGTCCGAGGCACGAAGGTGGTGCTTTCTTCGCTGCAACAACCTTGCACTTGGGCGGGATTATCGGCTTCTTTTCCGAATTGATTTCGCGGGGAATAATAATGAGGTCGCGAGGATCGGTCATCAGGGATTTAATTATCCCCCGCAGCGGCGGCCTCGAGGCACGCGACGCTGTGTTCCGTGGTTGAATGATTTATTAATTTGACGCGCTTGCTGATCCGATAAGAAGGAATTTATACATGTGGATGCGAGTCTACGTGTGTGAGTAAATTGAAATTCCAGGTCGATGAGGAGTCGATATGAGCGAATTAAGGAGTATAATTTTGATGCGATTGCGGAGGCATAAGTGGAATGTAAACCGATTGAAACTCGATTCTAGAGCAATTATTTTGACTTCTTATTTACTTAAAACAAAGTGCCTTGACGTATAATTAATTCGATCAGAATTTCGTGTACTAAATACTATCTTGACAACTCTATTTAAAATATTTAAAAAAACGAACTAAATTTCAGCATTTAATTTTAACCCATAAAAGAATTCATCTTCCTCATCGAGACCTTTTATCGGCTCAATAATAAAAGAGATTAATCGATAATCCGTCAATCACGCTTTATCAGTCGCTAAAAATAAACTCGTTGTAAATGCAGCCGAGCAGCACTGTGCACGCGATTTTTCCGCTCGAAAAAAGAATACTCGGCAATTACGACAGCACATCCTCGCGATATTTCACGCCATCGATTACACACCGCAAACAATATCTTCCGGCGCTCGTTTTCCCTGGCAACGAGCGCCCTTGCACAATAGCCACTCTCGATAAAAAAAGGCAAGGAAAAAAGATACGGTCGCAGATAGAGCACTTTTTTGGTCGAGCTTTTTTTCAAATGATTATGTTTCATCAGTATGATCTTTATGAGTGTAATTAGTAGAGTAATATTTATCTATAAAAATGCAAGTGAAGTAGATGATGTAGTAAATGTTGTAAATAAAAGGAAAATATGTATACTGTAAGTTTATTTTTAACATCTTTATTTTCTTTTTGGTTTTATATGTTTTTGATAGAGTGTAACGTATAAAAACGAACCTTTGTATAAAAGATCTCATTATAAATGCTGATAATTTCTTTTGTATTGTTCTAAATTTATAATGTTTTATAAATATTCATTCAGTACGTTAAATTTTGACGTATAATGTCAACGTCACGTATGAAATTGAGTAATGCATGTAAATAGCTTTGAGCATTCATTATTATCCTATGATAATGGTCTGTACCAAAATATATTTTTCATAATTGTAAGTAGTTTTTTTACATTAAGTTTTAGGGCAATTGTAACAACCATTGTAAAAATAAAAAATAATTAATTTTCTAAACATTCGTTTACAATATAAAATGTGTTATTTTAGAATTGTGAAAAATGCAAAGTCAAGTTAAACATTCCCTCATATAAACAAATAAACAAAATCCCTGAAGCAAGCTAAAAAGTTTTCACAGCCAGCAGGCAGCAGCATCAGGCAGCGCCAATTCCCTCAAACTACTTCTCTGTAACCTTCCCTTGTTCACCGCCAGATGGCGACGTCTCTCGGGGAGCGACTCAGCAATGGCCGCCAGCGCGAAGCTCCGCCCACAGGTTACAACCCCCACGACCCGCCTCCTCGCGTTACCATGGCAACGGCACGGCGGCCATCTTCACGACCTGCCTCAAACTTCCCCGCCGCTCGCTCAACTGTCTGCCCCCTCCACTCTGCTTGCCCCTACCCGGCGATTTCCCCCCACTCCTCGTAGAAGGGTCGCGCGGGAAACTTTCGGCTCATGTTTACGTTTGGCCGCGCACCGGCTGATTGATCCTTTTTTAAATTGAACTTTTTTTCTTTTTAAGGGCTGCTTTTGATAATTACTGGACTGAGTTAATTTATCGTTGGTTTTTTGATTTTGATGAGGTTTTTTGACAGAAGCTTCTTAGAAAAATATTCTGATAGGCATAGAAGGGCTCTTCGAAGTTAATTTTTAATTGGTATTAATTGCAGTTTACTTATTTAAGAGCAAAGAAGATTTTCAGAGCACACTCTGGCAAAAGGGTGTAATGTAATGTAAAGTTATAGGTATATTAATTTTTAATAAATTTAATGATAACTTTAAATTAAAAACTACTTTTAGTTTGATTTCGCAATTCTATTTTCACTTTCAATGACTGCAAGGTTAATAATAGTAAGCTAAAAATACATTTTCGAAGTGACGTCAGCTTTACTGAAAGTACATTTCATTAATTTAAAGTTTCACTTTTTAATTTTATTTTCGACGTGTATTGACTTGAAAATAAAATATACGAGAATCTTTACGAACTCGAGTATTATAGTATTTAATTGAAATTAGATGTACACAAAACATTTCCCAGATCTTAATTTCTAAACTATAATTTTTAACTTTTGGCCGAATAAAAGATAATAATATATCACCTTATAGATAAACATATAAAAATAATTAAAATCTTTCATCAAGGGTTTATTACAAAAAGAGTATTCATATTTTTAAACCTGAAAAACCTTAAAAGTACCCTACCACAAATCTTAGCATTCTCGCAGAAGCGAACCATTAGCATTTAAAGTAAACCACAGTAACCTGGCTTGCATTCATCTCGAGTCCTCGACACTTTAAAAATGTATCAGCGTATTTCCCCACGAGCGCGCGCGCACGTCTCGTGCCGTCCTTCGCACAAACGAAACAGGTGTTTAAGTCGCTCGATGCAACGACAACGATTGGAAGGCTCAGATAAAGTCCGGCGGTCTCTTTGCGCTCTCGCGTTGGATTAACGACTCTATAGTAGCCCGATGACGCGACGTCGCAATTAAAATTCACTTATTGAGGATCGCCTTTAAGCGGCGCGCTTTCATTAGGCTTGCCGTGTAAGTAAACGCGAGGGCTTCCTTTTTTTTCTTCGCTCTCGTTGCGCTGAAATTTCATTAGCGAGATTTGTCGCAAGATGTATGAAGTCGAGTTTAATTAGCCGGCGATGCTGTTTGTTTTAGCTTTGCGCAATTATAAGAAGGGTATACATGAATTTAATTATCATTAAATCTTGGGTTCTCTTGATCTTGGGGATTAAAGGGGTATCAGGGTTAAAGGCTAAAGATTTGCAGAGTTTAAATTTATTTCTCTCAAACTTTTGCCAAAATGTTACAAAATATTTTGAAACTTTACTGATTCATTTTGTTGCAGTGTATTTTCACGAAAAGCTACTTTAAGAATATCTATTATAAAGGCACGGATATATAATTTATATTTAACTTTAAGAACCTTTAACTGCAAAAACAAAGTGGTTTCTTTTGTAAAAAAATACTTTTATCATGAGAAAATGGTAAAAAAATAAAATAAAATAAAATAAAACGGTAAAACTCGTGAGGAATTAAAAAACAATCTCAATATTTTTAGTGAACCAATATAGTTGCTTAACTCTAAGATACCACCAAGACTCTAAAAAATTCAACGATCTTCAAATATGTTGTTTAAAATAAAAAACGTCTGTTTAATATCGCAGCAATTTTTTCACACGCAGTAAAAATATCATTAAACTAATTGCACCAAACCACTAGGTTTGATAAGTCAATTATTTCAATAACTTACGCAAAAATATCTCTAGCAAACAAAAGTACAACCACTTAACATTCTCAAGAACGAAAACACATTCCAAATCAGCCAGACATGAATTTCAAAGTCACCCTTAAACTTTAATCCACAAACCGCACCTCCCTCCAAAAAAATCTCGCCCACAAAATCCACCCTCAATTACCCCTCAACCACCCCCACTACCCCCCTATCAATCCAACCTTGCCCGCACTTCGACCATCCTCCGCAGGACGAAGGTGCAGAGGGCGCTACTGCTCGCGCCGGCTGGACAGAAAGCGAGACATAGAGAGAGAGAGAGGGGAAGAGAGAGAGAGAGAGAGAGAGAGAGAGCGCGCCGGCTGGTAGGGGAGGGCATTTTTGGGGCAAGGAACTCGTAGCGGCGGCGACGATGGCCTCGGGTGCATCGCACTCTCTGCCTGCCGGAGCGCGTGCTCCGAGTAAATAGCCGGCCGCTCTTCCCGCGCAAAACACGCCGGCGCGCGCCACCTACGCCTCCCCCGCCCGCTCTCTTGATGTATGTGTATAGCCACAGCGGGCAACTTTCTCTCGTCCTTTGGCCCCCCACCACCGGCACCCCGGCAGAAGCCACCTTGAGGTGGATTTCGACCGAGCGTGAGAGGGCTGCGGTATAATGTGCAGAAGTGGGCGCGCCGAGCCCTGTTTTTCTTCGTTTCTTCCGAGTTTTTCTCGTGACGATTTTATTTTATTTGATTTTTTTTTCTTTTTGCTTAGGATGGTGGAGGTTTCGGGTTTTAATTTTTTGAGGAGTGACGAAATAGTGCCACGTTTGAAAATGATAAAAAAATTACTTTCAAAAATCTTAATTTAATATATATCACTGATATAAATATTGTTAAACTAGAAATATTTACGAAATGTTTAAATGAAAATTTACAAATATGGTCATCAGAATCATTTCAAGAAAATAGAAATACTTAGTTTAACTATAAAAAAGCTAATTTTTCAATAAAATATGATACAATTTTTCTATGATTAAATTTACAGATTTTACTATTGAGAGTAACAAAAATTAAACAATGTGTTTTCTTTTAAATATTAGAATTTTTTTCATATAAACGCTGAAATAGGAAAAAATATTAGTTGTTGTCTTCTGTCTAATATTATATTCAATAGAAGTGATACCGAAAAAATGTATAAACTTGACTCGAAAACAATCTCTTACATAAAACATTCAATAAATGAAAGTTTTAAAGGTCTATAAAACAAAAGTTAATTATTGAGAATGGTAAACTTTACAAAAACAATGTTTATCATCTCGTTTAAAAAAATGTCTTTAAACAATACCTAATAATCGTCAAAAAAATCGACCATATCTTGATTTAAGAGCCAACCCAGTAATTTTTTGTTTCTCTCGATACACTTATTTAATACAATGATCTATCCCTTTAGAATAAAAATTAAAAAATACAATTTTATCATAATTTCAATAAGACTGCTCGCATAATAACAACAATAGCCGCTGCTATTCAGCGGTTCTTTCATTACTTTTCGCGATCCAGTGCGTTTTCGCGTGCTCCGTGCAAAATCGCCATGAATTGTCATGTTTTCTATTCGCACGAGCGCTCGTGCAAGTAAGCATTACCGCTGGAAAATCCGCATTGTTGCGCCGCGACGTGTTCTCGTGCGCTGACGGAAGAAAACTTTTAATGACACGCGCGGCGCACTTCGTGAGATCTTTTTATTCTTAAATTTCTTCCTTTTTTAATGGGCGCGCTCGCGCGAGTCTTGCTGAGGTCACATTCGACGTGGAACTGCGTAGTTTTGGTTTTACGAGAACTTTCTGGGAGCCTAGATAGATGTTTTTTTAAATGAATATATATTTTATGTAAATTAATGTTGGATACACAAATTGAGTGTAAAAAGACACAAAATTCCTGTGTAATTAAAATATAGCTTTTGCCTTTAATTTACGCCAATTTTGTGTGGAATGTGTGTAATCGAGTTTAATTCCATAGGAAATTAAAAAGCACAAAATTTATGTAAAATCATGTTAAGAACACATGTTCTGCATTAAACATAAGGTTACACAATATTGGTGCATTTGATACTTCTGGTTTAAATTAAAACACTTATATTATACATAAGAATTAAAACCAATGTTGAACTAATAACGAAATTATCTTTGTAAAACATATTTTAAGAGAATGGGTTCAAATCAGTTGATTGTCAATTTTTTATATTTCGAATCTGAAAAATCACGTCTACATATCAGATATTTCATAAAGTTTTGTATTTTTAAAACGTCAATAAAAGCCATCATTAATTGTGTGATTTCGCTCAAGGGAGGAAAACGGTCTGAAATTAAACTAAAATATTTACGAGCACAGAAATGATTAACTAATTGCACGGCCGAGCCATTAGTCGCAGATAAATAAACGCAATTTTCCCCAATTACATAAGCTCATCTCGCAATTAAATTTAACGACGCCGATCCACATTTTAAATATGTACAAACATACACCACTTATCCTCCGCCTAAAAATAAATCATATACCGCGCAATCACAATATTCCAGCCGGCCTAACCTAACCCTGCTCCAGTCCCTTAGAATCGAATGCCCAACCTTCGACGAAGAAAGCAAGTAAGTTCTCATAAGCAAATCGCGCTCGTTACGGCTGCAGATGCGATAATTAGCGAGCAAAAAAAATCTCGTTAGCAGCGCGAAATATAATTACACGCGAATTAAAAGCGAGAGAAAAAAGCGGCAAAAGAGCTCGAATTGGAGAAAAGGGAGCGCAAGGGGCTACTCCTTTACCCCCCGCGCTTGCGTTGGCCTCGTTTTTTCCGAAACATTTCCCGCGGCGCGTAAAAGCCAGCCCCCCTATTTCTCCTCGAGGTAGCGGCGTCTCTTTAGTCCGCGCGCTCGCTTGGCTCGTAACTTTTTCAAGAAAACGCCGGGGGGAAGAAAAGTGGGCCGCGATTTCGCTGGCGGCGTTATTGGTAAGCTTGATGAATCGAATGGGACTGGCAGTTTTCTTTTACTCGAGGGTGGATGGGTAAACTTTTTTTTCCAACTTTTTTTTTATTTTATTTCGGGTATTGGAATTTTCTATTTATTTTTATTGTACTGGATTGTCTCAAGATTAGTGAAATGCTTTGAAATATTTTGTAAGTTTAAAGCGATGTTGGCGTTGAATGCATAAAATATGAAATCATTGTTATAGCAATAATTATTCACTGAGGCTTAATGTGAACTACTCTACAATTAGTTTGAGATAAAAGCCTTAATTGGAGCGAATCATCACTCAAGCCTCTTATCGCGTGATTTCAAAATGCATCATAAACTTACTTCTTTCACTACTCAATTCAAGTCAAAATGTCACTCTTACTCAAAATTATCTGTGACCTAACTGCAAATAAACTTCTTTACAGCCAAATTCTCATAGAACAAAATAAACCAATGGAAAATTCTTTTAAAAGCCACATCAGCCTTAAAACGAAAACCCTCCATTCAAGCCCGATCTTTTTTTTTTACTCTGAAAAAGGGGGAGGGGGAGTTAAAGCCGCGGCCGCGATGTTACATACTTATCCAGGTCACGCGCCTTTTCCGCGCAAAAATGGGTCATATTCCACAGGTCTAAAAGAGGCGAGTGTTCGGCAAACTCGAGCGCCGAGCTCAGAGTGAGAGAAAGAGAGCGAAAGAGAGAGAGAGAGAGAGAGGGAGAGAGATGAGTTGCAGGGAGGTGCACAAAAGGAGGCGAGGCGATAAGTATTCAGTGGAACGTACGATAAGAAAAAAAAAGGCCGCCCGTGCGCGCAGCCTGATTCGTGTAGTCGACTTTTAGAGTATAATGAATAGAGCCCGGGATGCGGGGGCATTGTTAGGTTTTGTAGAATTCTGAAATGAGACTTTTCTTTGGCCGAGAATACAAGTGATTATGAGTTTAAAACGTAATTATAATTTTAAAAAAATTTGAATAATTGTTATGAAAAAAGGGTGGTTTTGCACATTAAAGTTTTGTATAATTAAAAAGTAATCAGTTTAATTTTATTTTGATGAATGCGCGGAGAGAATAAATTCAGGAAATGTCGCCAGATTTCGCAGTAATGGTGTTACAGACTAAAAAAACAGCTTTCTGACCAAAATTTTCTGTATTTTTAGTAAAAACTACTAAAATTTAGGGGAAATTTGTCAGAAAGTTCAGTATAATTTATTAGATTTTGCTAGTTAGTATGTTACATCATCACTCTGGTACATGAAAACATTTTTTTAATTTTTTCCTCTTGGTATAAATAATACCACTTTATATAACATCAAGACAACAAAACCGCAGTAGTTTTGCACATACAAAATATGAAGTAACAAATTTTCAACTTTTTGGTTAAAAAACTCTCGTCTAAATAGCCCTTATATAATTTATACCAATCTCCTTCTACATTAATCATACACACAGTAAAAGACATTAATCAAAAAAATACAAAAAACTGCCAAATTAAAAATCCCGCGAAAACACATACTTTCTCTTACAATCAATGAACAAACAATTTCCTTGCGCGCAAATTGCGTGATTCGCGATATTTTCCGATTGCGTGCATCGGGAACTTTCAATTTCCACGCAATTTTTTTGCCGTGTCTTTCTTCTCCTCACTCGAGCGCTGACTACGTCCTTTTCTCGGGCGTGAAAAAAAGTTTCCTCTGCATACTTATCGCTATCTCTTTGGAGAGGCGACCGATAAGGCGCTAGCCGCGCTGACGATTTAATCGATTCACATGTGTTCACAGTCACTGCTTACTTCTTTATTCCGATTTATATTCTTTCTGCCGTTCGTTCTTTATTCATACCGACTTGACACTCGGTGATGTAAAATTGAAAAATTAATTCTATGTAATGAGATTTTGGCTATTATGAAAAGACAAATATTGCGAAATGTCGAGGCGTAAATTTGAAAAAATCTTATCAAGAGGTTTTCAAAGGAAAAAGTGAAGCTCGAGCTAGCGCGACGCGATGGCCTTGAGTAACCTCGAAATCGCATGGAAGAAGGCAATGGCAACGGGGCGAGCGAACGGAATGAAAAAAGAAAGAGAAAGGGAAGAAAAAGTAATCGGTGTATCGGCACTCGCACATATAAAGCGCGATAAAGTTGTTGTAAGCCTCCGGCACATTACGCACTCGTTAGAACGAAATAATGCCGAATATATGGATGCGTTGGAAAACGCCTAGTCAGGTAATTTCACGACTGCTTTATATGCGTATGTTTTTGTATTTTATTTATTATCACATTCATTTGATTTTTTGCGGGGATGTAAGTGAGGAGATTGCTGGTCAGTCGTATTGTGGACTTTAATTTTCTTGAAATATTTTTAAAAGCAGAGATTAAGCAAATTTATACACGACTTGAGAAGTTCTGAAGATAATGAACGTATACGCTTCGAGTAGAATTCCATCGAAAGAGTTTAAGCATATCACAGGCTCTAATAAATAAAAAATTTCTTATAAAAATGGTTAAAGTTACCCCAGTATCGAAAAGCATTATTTCACAGTGAAAGATAAACGTTAACTCGAAGGAAAACTAAGAATTTATAGTAATGGTTCACTTTTTTACCGAACTAACCGAGTTTTCCTTTCGTTTTCCCTGTTACTTCGCGGGAATGACTTTTCTTTTACGGAGCTTAATTTTTCCCTCCGCTCGAGGAAAAAACAGAAGAGCTCGCGTGCGGCATACACTTAGCCTTTTGCAACGCGACAATTTCGCGCTCTCCCGGTGATCAGCGTACGTGCCGCGAATTCCCGAGCTCGCGCAAACGCGCGAATATAATCGTAAAAGTGACGAACGGCCGAGCCAGCGAAAAGCCTCGATTTTTCCTACTCGAGAGGAAAATGCTTTCTATGCCCAATGAATTAGAAGGCTTCTGAAAGTATGGAATCGAGCGAATGCTGTTCTGTGAGGGTTTCGGCCGTTGTTGGTAAAAATAAAGTTTGCAATTATTCAGTAGGTATGTGCGGTACATGTGCTATAATGGTCTTATTGTAATTGTGGATGTGAATCGTGATCGAAGTCCCGTTGAACTCCGGGATGGAGATAGGGAATTTTGTAGGTGAAAATTCGTGTTACTTTAAATTCGAAAAGAAATTGAAAGAGAGAAGATTTATCTATTAGAGAAAGAAATTCAATGAAACTACGAAAGCAGGGAAACTCGCAATCTATTTTTAAAGAACATAGATACAGACGAATTCTAAATTATTTTGTAATTATGAGATGTTCGATTTCGCGAGTTAAGCGATCGAAATAGAAAATTCATAGAAGAAGTATATTTAATAAGAGATATCTGCATCCGGTTTCTTGCATAAATTCGATAATTAAATAACAAACTAAAATAATTAATAGATCAGAATATAATTGGAACATTAAACTATGACATTTGATCTGTTGTACATATTTACAAGTATCCAGAATAAATAAAAAGTACATATTGTTTTAATTTATTAAAATGTCAGAAAATCGTCATATATTAAAACAGTGTATTCAACTTAAAACTCAAACTCAGGCCCAACTTTATTCGGATTGAACAAAAAAGTCTCTCCCAATTAACGCAAAAAGTTCCAGTAATAAAATTCTTGCTCCAATAAAATCGAGGATTAAAATTAAACGACAAACACAAATCCAAAACGAAAGCTCTTATCAAACCGGCCTATCGCCTTTCTTAGATACGATAAAATTTCTCCAAACACGAAAAAACTGCAGACTCATTCTAAATTCTACATCACATCGCTCTCATTCACAACCCAACTCTTACATATACCCAAGGCTCTATCATACCACGAAACCCCATCAAAATTACGCAAAGAAGCCGCATCGTTAACGCAGCTGAAAATTCCAAAAGGAAAGAAAAAAAAAAGTAACCGACAACCGCAAACGCACGCGAGGCCGATAAGACTGCGGCGCTTTAGCGATAGCGAGCGCCGCACATTTACGACTTGGCGCTCTCTCGCTTGCGCCGGCTAAGCGAGAGAGAAAGAGAGAGAGAGAGAGAAAGAGCTGCTGAGCTGCCCGACCACCGGAAGTTGGAGGCCACCGTCTGACCTTGCGCGCGCGTCGCTCGCAACTTCTCTCTCTCTCTCTCTCTCTCTCTCTCTCTCTCTCTCTCTCTCTCTCTCACTCCCTTGCCAACGCCTGCAGCTCGTGAGCGCTCGGTCTGTCTTCGCACTTTCTTTCTGTATGGGTTTTGTTGGATTATTGGAGGGAGCAAGTTTTGAGAATTTGGTTTTCGGGATGGAAGTGGTGTATGGGTTGGAGATTGGATATGGCGGGGTATAGATTAGGTGGAGGGATAAGAGAGATGGGTTTGCTGTGAGGATTTATGTTAATTGTATAAGGGTTAATTTAAATTTTTTTTAATGATAAATTAATGTTTTTGACGACTGAGTTGTAAACAGAGGTTGATATATTTTTTTAAACCCCAGGAAATACTGACACGATTTTTTATAACTGCTTGATGAGAAAACTTTACAAATATTAACTTTCTATTTTTGCTACTAAAATTGTATAGATATTATTATAAACTTTAGTATTTTAAATTTAATTTTCCAAATAATTTTCCATTTTGTTTTTTCAAAACAAGCTATCTAGTATAATTTTATTTCATTCACATTCTAAGCTAACCTTTTAATTATAGTGATAATAATAAGAACAGGAATACAAATAATAATACTATGTAGGTCCATAATGTACCTACTATCAAAATCATTCCCGATAAATCTACACCTACAATCAAAGCTTATGAGCCATTGTAAGACTATAATGCTACAGATACGGCAAAAAAAAAAGAAGTGTGCGAGCAATTTTCCCTGAACCAATAAACGTCATGTATCTTTGCTCGTGTTCATTTCCACTTTGCGCAAGGCTGGCCTCGCTCGCGCGCTTCGAAATCGCTTCCTGAAACGGACACCTGAACCGCATGTATATACGTATCTACTCGTGAATAAAAAACGCGGGACTGTAAAAGTTGAGCAGTGCTTGGCAAATAAAAGGAATAGAGTTGCAATATTTACGAGTCAAAGATTCTGATTTTGAAAAAAATTTTATTAAGAAAATTTCAGAAAGAAAACGCTGAGGGTTTAAAGGGTGAAAGTACCAATTGAAAAAAATGACCATTCTAATTTTAGATTTAGTGTACAAACTGTTAATTAATTAATATTCTTTTTGAACGAACAGATATATATTATAATATAACGATTATGCTATAAGATACATTAAAAATAAGAGAACATTTGACTCAATTCATCATCAAAAGCATTCTTTAAACTTTTCAGCGCTTCAGATTTCATTGTGTAAAACCAATGTTATAGTAATCTGAGATGACTTTGATGGCATGAAATATAATAAAATGATTTGATATATTAGTATCACAAAATTTATATTTTTAATCGTTCATCAACATTCAAATTTGAGTTTTGACACCATAAGTACTAAATCGTTTTTATTTAAAACTGTTCTACGTTATTATTAATTTTATTAATAATAATAATTTTACTAGTTATGTTAATATATTTATCGAAAGTTTAGTATACATTTCTCATACGGAAAGGAATACATTAATGCATTAATATAATTACGAACTACGTTTCAAATTTATTTTTGGCAACTAATTAAATTTTGAGATTCATTAAGTAATCTTTTACAAAGAGAAGCTCAATTTTATTTTTAATTAGTATATTATTAGACAGTTTTTATTACAATTAAAACTAATCAAAATGCTAATTCAATTGTGGCCAATTAGATTTTAAAAAACAAAATTTGGAGGTAGGATAAAGTATAATGAAATTCGTACGAACCAAAAAACCGGTCGTTGAATAAAAAAACTTTTATAATTATTCCTTCATTAGATATCGTATGATCATGGAAAATTTTTTTCACCATCCATTGTACAAAAATCGTCATCATAATTTTCGATTTTCAAACCAACCTCAACGCGATATCAATAATAAAAAATATTTTCTAATTACCGAACTGTCAGCTTAATTGCACGGCAATTCCCAGCGCAGCGTCAGAGCGCCATCATTAAAATAATGGCATTTGTTACGCACAGCCGAAGCAGAGCGAAAGAAAAAAAAATGCCTGTCCCGCGGAAACGCAATCAGGAAATAATTTTACCCCGATGGCAGAGCTATAAATTCCGGCGCTCGTCGCCCCCTCCCCTCCCGCATCGTCATTAAGAATGCAAATAAGCCTTAATAAAGAAAAATAAATCATCGTCAACGTCAGGTGCTTTCAGTGGTATTATATCGAACGGCCAACCAAGCCAAAGCCAAGATTGAATATGGGCTCCTTTAACAGACTGGAACTGTAATATGGGGCATTCAAGCCGATAGAACAGTATATTCCGTTAGTCGCGCGCCGACGACGACAGCTCTCAGCAGTTCTCTGGACGGAGTTCGTCCGTTATGTCGAAAAACAATATGAAATTGCGAAAGTGTGTTTGTAAACTGCACTCCAGAGGTAAAATCATGTTGGATTTTGGTAAAAACTAATTTTTTTAATGAAAAAATAGAAGAAATTGTTTATAAATTGTTGATTATTTATTGCAATGATTTTGTTATAATTAATTACGATTAATTATAACAAAATATATCTTTTAATAAGTTTATTTAATATAATTATTGCATTAATTCCTTTGTGCTATTTATTGAAAAGGAAATATATAGATAGATTGGCTTGAAAGGAACAGGTGACTTACAGCACTGAGACAATACGAGATCAAAGTTGATGATGAAAGAGATCGAATGCACGAATCGAGATAACACAATAACATCGGACAAATGAGAATTTGGAACGTGTTAAAAATGTAACGTGCCAATTACTAAATAATATAACGTAGAAAAAAATATTATCTTTATTGAAAATCTAGTTTAAAAGTCTGCATATTTATTATTTTTCAAATTTTTAAATCGGCTGCATTGTTTCAATCAATTTTATTCTTTCGCTCACTTTAATATTCTGTTATCTATATCAAGGAATAATGATGCAGAGAATGGCTAGTTTATTTTCTGGCCTATCTTTATTGATATAAGATCAAAATTAGAAATGTTAGTAGAAATCGTTATTACGAGGATCGTTTAATAAATAATATAATTTATCGAATCTCATTTGATTCTAGATGAAGTGGTAAAATAAATCCACGATTTTTATTTAAATAATGTAATTACTTTCCAGCAACATTCTAAATTAACAGTATTAATGAAATTCACTTAAAGATTTATGATATTGTGAACTTTAATTACATTAAAATATTACTTTAGTAAAGCAACATATTCCTGAACATAAGTTCAGCGAAAGTAACTACACGGTTAAAATCACACTGACAATAACGGAAGTCTTCCGAAACCCGCTTAATCTAAGTCTTTCTGTACCATCGATCGAAATTATACGCACGCTTGTATATATATCGCATCATAATTATTATATGCATTTTCCCGTAAAGTAATCTCCTTCTCTTCGGTATTTTCTAATTGCGCATTTGATTATACGTAAGGCATGGCCATTTTTCTTAATGATCAACTTTATATCGAAGGACTTTTTTTATTATTATAAATAAATAAAGAGAAGCTTGCACTCGGCAAGAATGATGAAAAGTAGGCGCTTAGTAGCAATCGATATAACGAGCGCGCCTTTCAACCTCGTTTCAATCTTAAATCTAGATCGCACTTTTCTTCTTCTATCATTTTTAAATTCGTGTATGTATTTTTAGCTGATTTTAACCTTGTTATTATATTAATATTGAAATGTTTAATTCTAAGATCCAAGTGAATTCAATGTAGTAGCTCTGTAATAGTTTATTTTTATAAAAAAATGTGTCAAAAAGGAAAATTTATTATTTTAAATCTTATTAAATTTTTATTAAAGATAATTAAATTTTGCTAATAGAGTAAAGGTGAATTATTATTCGATTTCCAATCAAGTTGGTGTCAACTCAATATCAATGAAATTGAAAGTATTCCACTATCTAGACTGTTTTGAAATTTGATAAAATTACTTTCAGTATTAGTCTGTAATAAATATTATCTGCAAAATTAATTATTAAATTTCTAAAATAGTAGAGCATTTAACTCGAATTTAACTGCTATAGTTAATACTTCTTTATGACAATAACTTCAATAATGTACCGTGTAAAATAAAGTATCTCAAATTTAAAAACCCTCACCCTAACGAAATAAATCTTCACTCTAGCAAAGATCATCAATATTTTTAATCCAAGAAAACCTAACGATTAGCCAAACATCGCGCAAAGAAAACCAAACGGTGCAGGCTAAAAACATACATCCCCCAACTGTCAGGCTAAATAATGCCGCGGAATAAAACAGCTAGGCATTCGCGATATACGCACACGTATAAATGTATGTATATATATTTCGAGGACCGGCGAGCGTGCGCGGCTCTGTATCTGGGCGTTGGCCGATAAGCAGGGCGGCGCGCGCGAGAGAAACGAAACGAGAGAGGGAAAATCTACACCACCCCCTTCCCCTTGCGCGCATTGCTCTTCTTTTACGACGACGAGGGAGGGTTGAAGGGGAGGAAGGCGAGCTTCCGAAAACGAGGGAATGGGAGAGAGAGAGAGCGTGGGAAAGAAAAAATAGAGGCCTCGATATTGCGAAAAATAAACGTTCGCGCGCGAGGAAAAAAAAACAAATTGGAAAATAAAAACGCGGGCGGCCGTCAAATACGCGGGCGCGCGAAAATTCCGAAAGTGAAAGCGTTGACTGGGTTATCGGAAGGGCGTACGAGAGTTCGGAAGGTTTTAAGGGAAGTAAAAATCGATTGGACGGAAAACAGAGTGGGATATTGACAGCCGATACCTATTTTATATAGGTAAAGTTTATCGCGCTTTAAATGGAAGGCTGTATGTAAATTTTCGGAAAATCCCTTTTTTATTGATATTGAGTAGTAGGGATAAATGGTAGTGTTATTGAAGTTAGAAAAAGAAAATTTGGTATATGCAATAAAAGCAGTATTATCATAATTTTTCAGACTCACAGCCACCGGTAGATGGCGTATAAAGAGTTTAGAATAACACGCTAGAAAAACAGGCCTTCAACGCGATTATCTTACATCAACAAATAAATAACTCTAACAAATTCAAATTCTGTTGAAAGATTATTTCTCAAATGTCAAGAATAGCTATCAACCTCCCTTTCTAACAAAAATATAAAGAAAATAAAATACCGGTCGAAAAGCAAGACAAATCATAAGCAAAACGCGTAGAGGCCTGCAACGAGAGGAAGAAAACAAGTGAGAAAAAGAAAAAAAATGATAGCAAGAAGGATAGAGTCGGGGTGTGGCACACGGGCGGCGGTTTCGTTTTAATCAAAAGTCCCCCGCGCGTGCGACCGCCGTGGCTATATGGATCGGGGCGCGTACTGCCCGCCAGCATCCTCCGCGGGGGGCGCCACGGCAGATAAGGAGAGAGCGAGACAGAGAGAGAAAGCACACCGACGCCCGGCGCGCGCATCGATTAAATAATTAGCCGGTCACAACACTGCCTGAATTTTTGTGCGCGCGCGCGCGCCGACGTTATGACACTGTATATGGGAGTAGCGCCGGCATTAGGGTTGCGCTGGATGACGGTAGTGTCTGCTGAGGGGCTTTCTGTTTTTGTTTTGGTTGTTCTATGTAGGTTGCTGGTAAGATGGAGGCTTGCTGAATTAAATATACTGAATGTGGAAAGTTTCTTTAATATATAATATGTGGAAGATTTAAGCAAATGGTTTAACTTTTGCAAAATTGAGTTCGAAATACTACGCATTTGGTTATTAGGTATTATCGATTGTTTACTTCTTACAATTCGATTTATATGGAAATTATAGTTAAATATTAAAACAAAAACAAAATTAGAAACCGGTTTCACTTTGTACTATAAATAGGCATAGTATTTGCAAAAGTTACAGCGGAATCCGTCAATAATTATAATAAAATTGTATTTATTTGCACTTTGTCTTAGTTTTTCTAATTTTAAAATATTCTGCATTGTTTATATCAAAAAACTTATAAAATAAAAAAAGTTCTAATTTTTGGAGATTTTCCAAAATTTTCCAGATTTTGTCAACGTAGTGCATTTTCAGCGATTTTTCGAAAGCTTTAATTATTCTGTAAAAGGATGTTTTAAAAAATTTTTTTTTACTCTGATGATAAAATGTATGTCACTCTCCATCGACCGTATATGTAAAAAAAAATATATATATCAATGAAGGGATAAGTCAGAATAATATATCTGAATTGCTAATGATCTGAGCTTGAAATTTTTTGCATAGCACTTAAGTGAGCCAAGACACCTGCCAGACCAAAATGACATTTTTAAAATGTCATTATAATTTTGACATGTCTAGTTCACGTCTTATTTATAAATAATAAAGTACGGCTGATAAATTTTATTTAAGTCACTTGAATTCGTAATGATTATATTGATTTCCACTAATAATTTCGGCGTGCGAACTTTATTTGTGATTAATTTGAAATACTTTTTAAAAATCTATAAAAAAATTTTTCTGAAATCAAATTTAATAATAATAAATGCAACGCAGTCCTTTATTACTTAACAATGATTATTACTCATTACAAAAAGCAAGTAACTGAAGGAAAATGCTGAAAACATTTTACAATGGCCATACTAAGCATCAGTAATGAGACCAATTTAACGCTTCGAGACCACTTTTAATTAGACCCAACACACGCTTGTATCAAAAATACCAACGTAATCCCCACTGCTCTATTACAAACACTGGCCTCTTCTCACATTATGCAGATTCAGGATTATCGCTGATAATCTGTCGCGTTTAAATATAGAAGAAAAAAGAAACGAGGAGGATGAGGTTGTGAGACGAGTTTAACGAGGCTCCGCGGCTTAAGAAAGGAAATTCTTCTCAAGAGTGGCTCTTTTGAAAAGAAACAAGATAGATAATATTGTGTCTCGTCGCCGCTGCGGCCGTCGTCGTGGAAAAGCGATGATTAAGACTTTTTTTGCACGTACGGTCTTGCGTGCATTGCTGGCTATGTGTGCCGAAGAAGATTAAAATCTGCTTTGCAATGTAACAGTGCCGTTATTCGTTAGCAAAATTTTCGTTGGCGGAAATTATGGTAATTTAATTGGTAAATTTTAAATAATGTTTATCAAATATGGTAGTTATCGAAACGCGAAATCTCATGTAGAAAAAAACAAATATATGAGGTATGTTAAATCTTTTCTAAATGGTAATGCATAAGAAATCTTAATTTCCTTTTTAGAAACTTTTAGAATTTGCAATTTGCTCATTCAAATAAATTGTTCTATATAAAATCGAGGATATATTATTGTTTTTTTATTTGAATTCTAGATGAAGTTTAAGTCCTCAAAAGTGAGTATAAGAATGAATATAAAAACATTGACAATCTAAAAGTTCTTGATAGAAATTCAATAACTTTGAGATGTTTTTTGTTACATTTTGTAAGTATTACTAAGCCATTTTCTCAAAATAGTTTGTAGGTATTTAAAAGAAGTGACAAAACTTATTTCACTCATGGATAAAAAAAATTTTTTTACTAGGAATTTTTACCAGTATCTACGAAATTTCACTTTTAAAATTAACAAATATTAATAATAAATAAGATATTTAATATTCCATATTTGAACTGGAGTGATAGTACAATAACTTTTAATGAACACAACTTTTCACTTTAAATTCATTAATGAAGGTGATTAATACCAAACATATATTTATAATACTTAAATATTTTCAGAATCGTACAAAATCATACAAAAGTAAAAATAATTTTTAGCCTCGACAATATTGTTGCATAATTTCGTATCGATTTACCATTTAAATTTGGAGATAAATTCAAAAAAAATTTTCTAGATTTTCCACGCATACTGATCTAAATTTTTATAAATACAATATTAATAACTACTTTGACCTAATTATTATTTCCAAAACTCTCGCAAAGCCCGCTATACTGGCGCGCGCCTTCCACAACTACGCCTCGTCGGACAGCGCCGGCAGCTAAAGTCGCGTCCGAACGAGCCATCCCCTTTAAGCTCATCGTTCTCTCTCTCCTCTCCTTCTTTCTCTCGCTCTCCAGAATATAGGAACAACTAGGCGGGATGATGAGCAAGGCTAAAGCGGCAGAGAAACTTTTCCAAGACTCTCATTCAGCAATAGTCCGCGTGACAACGATCTCCATCTCCTCCTTTGGGATGCGTATATACATCCATGCCGGACGCGGAAATTCGGGGAGGGGGAGAGAAAATTTATGTCATGTGATGGGGGAGAGAGAGAGAGAGAGAGAGAGAGAGAGAGAGTGAAAGAGAGAGACGGAGTTGGTGCACGAGTAGGGGACAGGTTTTTCTTTTTTTAGACGAGCGCTTGGGTGTATCAGAAACGTGGCTTTTTCTCGTTTCGAGGGAGGCATGATTTTGGATTTTTGGGGCAGAGGAAATTGTATAAGCTAGTGTGCTGTATTTCCTGCTTTCAAAAATTTCATTTTGCTGCTGTTTGAGTTTTAATTTTTTTGAAGAAATTATTTTTATAATTAAATTTAATAAATACAGAATTTTCAAAAAATTGGTGAAACTAAAATAAATTTTACTGTAATACAGAGTAACTTTAGACAATTTTTAACATTTCCCACGTACAGTCTACCTCCTAAATTTCGCTACTTCCAACACACTTAAACCAAAATTGTTCAAGACCGCCCAAAGCCGGCAGCGATCGAAATCATTAATGCATAGAGCGAGCATCGCGGGATCACCACGTGGAATCAAACTCATCTCGCTCCGTGGCGAATTAGGCCCGCGCGCAAGATCAGAATTAAGGTCGGGAAGAAAATCCACGAAACCCAGAAACGTCGGGGTGGAAAAAATGGGGCGGCCGGCAAGGGAAGACTCGTAGGGGTCGGGAGATGAAGGGAGAGACAACACCCCAGTTTTTCGTCGCTGCCGGCGGAATGTAGGTCGCGGAGGCGCGCACACGGACCAGCGGAGAAAATGAAATAAAAGTCGACGAGAGTCTGCTGCGAGTAGAAAACTTTCGAAAATTTTTGAAAAAAGACGACGCAGTTGAGAGAAGACGGGACTCGGTGTTGCGGGATGCTGTCCTTGCTGGATAGTCGCTCTTGAGGTTTGCTGTTTCGTAATGTTGGTGGTTTTTCTTATTAACTTTTAAAAGACTTTTTGCGATTTTTAGAGTAGGAATGAGCTATTTTCCCAGAATTTGTTAATAGGTGGCTGATTTTTGCTTGAGAAATTGCTGGTCTGTATTCAAAATATTTTCTGCAGCAGAAATGTACATACATATTTTTTCGTATAATTATTATCATCATACTATTATAAACTATAACCATAAAATCCACTCATTTAACAATCACGCCAAAGTACCCAATTACAATTCTGCCATCTTAAAAAAATTATCATCGTAACAATCATTCATACCCATTATCATAAACAAGTAACGAAGCAAAGGAAAAAATAATCTTTACAGAACATAAATTTCATTTCGAAAATACCAATAGAACGTTAATTCTCCAATTAATCCTATTTTACCGTCCGCGCGTTGGTTGCGAAATCCGCGCCATTAACGGAAAATCCATTCCCCACAATAACTCTAAAAAGAAAACATCAATCTGCATCCACGTGCAATCATTGCGCGCGGCAATACAAAAGCCAATAGCACCGGTTTAATATAAGAAGCCGGCGCTCGCGAAACGAGCAACCGACGCTTCTCAGAAAAGGGATTACGTTAATAATATTAACCTTGATAAAGCAGTGTGGAACAGAGACGAAGTGGCACGAGAGCCGAGCGAGCGAATTGTCAATCACGTACAAGAAAATCATTCATTTTCTTTCCTCGCTTCCCGGCAATGTAATAGCATAACGTGCAAAGCACGACGTAGGCATGCGCAGGCTGTATTAATATAGTCGACTGATATAGCGTTTGAGTGTGTGAGTATGTATGTGGAGAAGAGAGAAAGGCCGCTCAACGCGAGGAGTTTTTATTATGTGGAAAGTATGATCGCACGTGGAAAAATTTATATGCACCTTGTACATGGCTGGCTGCCTCGTTGGGGCTATAAACATTGCCGTGACTCGCTAGGTCGGATAGACCTTTGGTTTTCATTGTTTGTAAGGAGTTTGATTGAGAAGCTCGCGTTATAAATTTTTTCGGGATGATTTAAGAGGTTAATTAGTAATTTTTAAAGAAATGATGCATGTTTGTTCATTTTAATAATAGATAGTAGATGTGGTACCATCAAGAAAAAGGAAAGTTTGTACTTGTAAAAAATATTTTTAAGTTTATAAATATAATTCTGTACATTAGTAAGAGAATCTAAGTTTATTCAAAAATAAAATGAGATCTGAAACACCAAAATCTGATTTAAAAAATTTTTCTTATTGTAAGAATAAAAGTTTTTATGTTTTTTTAATCAAAAATACATGTACACTTACAATACTGCAAAAATACATAAATAATTATTGTTATTAAGTTATATATAGTTATCACAATTATAGTTAGTTAATACAGTTATTTGCAATTTAATATTTTAGGAATGTGCTTTGAAAAATTTTATGTCAACACATTTTTTATGTACTAAATCTATAGTTACATCAATCGATATGTTTATTAATATTTTTATGCTTAATGAAAGTCTTCGACCTTTTAAGTTTTTTAAAAGTTAATGATAGTAAGAGTGATAGTACATTCTATTATTAAAACATTTAACGGGCGAAAACAAATTTAACTTTGTACCAATTTTAACTATAATGCAAGAGGATATATATTAGGTAATACTTATACCTTAGACGAATAAAAATTATTATTAAAATTATTTAAAGTACATTTAATTTTTGTACTATTTGAAGTGATTACAGTGAATAATCAGTTTTGGAATCTAGCATTAAATATTTACAACGCAAAAATTAAGATTCGATGCATTATTACACCTGACGCTATTAAGTATTTCCGATAGTTTGGTCGAAATTGATGCTTTTAACTCTCGGTCTATTACGTTCTGTAAGGTTTCGATAGGTATACCGTTTATCTGGTGGAAAATCATTATAATAACCAGCAAGAAGCATTATATTATCCGACTTACGTCAACCGTTATCTAAAAATCTCTGTTTATATCGTTCGAAATCCAATTTAACAATTCGATACAGATTTAAATCTAGTAATGAAAATCAAAATTATTTTAGTTGTTACTGATAAAATAAAATTATAAAATAACAATCATAATTAACAAACATTTTTTTAAATATTCGATTCGGATTAATCTTTCTACTGTTTCTATTTTTAATGTTTTTATAAGGTAAACCTGTTCACGTATTTACATATCTAACACAATTTAATCAGCATAAATGATCAAACCAACTATTATGCACTTTCCAACGGCACCAAATAAAAGCTTAATTTAAAGCAATTAAATAAATAAACAACGTCTGACAAGCCCATCCCACCCCTCCATATTTAAAGACCACGGAACCCGTACCGTACAGTGCCAAATCACGCTTCGCAACAACGTAACCAGCACAGATTCAATTCCAGAGATCAGGCTGTGACGCCGGCGAAGACAATAAAATATTTCAGTCGGGCCTTCATCTTATATAATTTGGCAATAATAAACAATGAAAAAAAAAGGCCCAGGTTCCATATACACCCGAGGCCTGCATTAGCTCTCCGGCAGCGTAATCAAGTCATGGCTGTTTTCTCTCTCTCTTACTCTTTCCCGCAGGCAGGTATATAGACAGGGCCTGTAGCGGCGCAATCACGACGTCACGGCGCTCGTCCTTAGCCGAGCGAGATGGAGTGAGAGAGATAAGGCATCGTCGCTGCCGCCTCGAGCAGAATTACCGTTTCGTAACGCCGCGTGTTTTTATGGAGGAGGCCCCCTCGAGCGAGTATCGAGCCGGGCGGAAGCATTGTTTCGTTGGATTTGGGATCTCCTGTGCTGCGCTGGATGATAGTCATTTGTTTTGGTGATGCGTCGCTGCGAGAGGGAAACGCGACTTTGATTGTCAAGTGTTTCTTGCGGCAATTGTATGGAGGGTTCGTACTTTATTTGGGGGCTTGGTGGTTGGTGCTTGGAGAAGGTGCAATTAAAGAGCTGTGAAAGCTATGAGGTTTGTCGATAGATGTTGCATTATTTGGGATGCTTTGAGAATTAACGAGAGATTACAAAAAAGCTTTACATAGGAAACAAACAGTTTTTGATATAGTGTCGAAATCCGGTTAAATACTAATTAGTTGGATCTAATCATTCAAATTTTGTTGGATTCTAATTATTGTATATGAGTTAACTAAAAACCAGAGTTATCTTAATAATTTTGCGGTTAGGCCTTCATTACAGAGTATTTAATTTTCTACACAGGCATGTTTACCATTCCTATAATTATAAACATATTTGCAATAACGTTGGGTAGATCCTTTGGTGATTTATTATCAATAAATTGCTAATTATTTAATATTTTCCCATATGGATAAGGATTATTATAATTAATATTTTACAGTAGATAAACTTCATTTTGACAGTGATGCCAGTATCATTTCTATTTAGATTCAACAGATGAATTAAAGTGTCTCTAATGCAACATGATATTTGATTAGTTTAATTAGAGAAATATTTACTGAGCCAACGTCAAAATAAATAAACGACACTCATTGTCAAAACTCCCGACAAAATAGTTCTCATTATCAAGGCATTAATCAACATTTGTTAGAAATCCGTGATTCCAAGCAGACAATACCCGCTCCCAACTGGCAGAGCGCGGCAGGCAACAATAAAAATCGATCGACATCCAATTCCCTCAACTCAAACGAAAGCCGGAAATCCAACAACGCCGCGCTCCAAGCCAACGCGCGCCCACTTCCCCATTAATTCGAGAACAGAGAGTAAATTTCTCATTATCCGTCTATGAGGAGAGCAACCGCGCGCACGCACATCCTTTTCATGTCGGATAAAAAGGAGGACCCAGGCAAGGCGCTTCTCGAGGACGACAGCGTTGCCATGGCTACCATCAAAGGCGATCGCGAGGGTGGAAGGTTAGTCCAGACTTTGTTACAGGCGCGCAAGGTAGCCGCGAACCGGAAAATACGTCCGCGGCCGACCAGCCTCGGGCTTTCTCTACTGGCCGGCACCTTTCATCCGCGCGCGCTCTTTGCCGTTATCTTCCCTTTCTGTGCTTCGGCTATCGCCTGCGAGCTTCGCCAGAACTGAAAAACGGGATGGGACGTGCTTTGCTAGTCCCTTTTGGGGTTTGGTGGCTTCTTGTAAGGTGTATTTTTAAATAGTCGAAGGTTATGAAAAGAATTGCTATGATGATACAACATTCTGAATTATCACAATTTGCTTTGATGATTGGGGGGTTGAAGGCTTAGTTTCTTTTGGAAGTATTTGTTTATTTATTATTTCATTTCAGTATTTATTAGCTGGCAATAAATACTTTTTAAGCAGTGTCAATATTCCTAATTATTGAAAAACTGCATCTACTATTTGAAGCCGACAAGAAAATATTTGTTGACTATTGATGAGCAAATGAGAGGTAAAAGCAAAAAAGATGTTAGTATCGTGTTAAAATGAATTACTAGCAAGAAATTCAATTACAACTTCCAGCGGGTTTGTTCAAAGTCAAAGAAGAAGTTCTAGAACTTTAAAGGAAAGTTCGAGAACTTGAAAACTACTGTCTGAATTTCGATTCTACCCTTGCTTTCTCCGATTCTTCATCTTTTAACTTTCAATAGTACTGTTTGCAGGCTTTACTTCATTGAATAATAGTTTACGTAAAGTAAACCTGACTGTAATTTTTATAAATGAATACGTACGAGACATTAATGAAGCAATCAGTCTTCACACATTCTTCAAAATCTTAGAAGTCATAAAAGTAAACAAAGTACTCATATACTTTTCTTTATATTGACAACAAAAAGGAAAACAAGGTTGACATAACGGTGCCAAAGAGAAAGAGCAAAAGGCAAAAAGTTTAAACGTCACGTGGAGAACTTGTTAGATTTTATTTAAATAATAATAAGAAAAATAGCTCATATATATACCCCCAAGCCTATGTGGTGTTAACTACATAATCTATTCATGGAAAAGCAGGTGAAAGAGGTTTGGCTATGCGTAAGAGCATGTCTCTTTCTTTAAACAGCCTGTAGAGCAAGAAAAACGCGTTTAATATTATGCGAGAGCAGATGGAAGAGTCTTTCCTTTGTAGTTCTACACGTTAAATTATTTGAAGTAGTTCTACGATTTCGCGCGCACGTGGAATCGAGTTCCGCGTACTCGTGATTCCGATTGAAGTGACTGCACTTGTCGTGTCCTTGAATGTCGACCTGCTGACCTGCAATCCTTCCAGGTAGCTGGTGTGACCCTATTTTGTCGTCTCGACTCGATAAAGTGTCAAGTCTGTTGATCCTTCTCTTAAACATCTGTTTTTCTTCTTTTTATATGATTTACTCTTTTAGATTTAGAGTATTATATGTATTTAGGAATTAAATGGTATGTAAATATAAATTTTTAAATTACAGTATGAAACAATCTTACAGTTTGATACTTTTATTATTAACGTGTTTATTATCTAGAAATTATTGTTTACATTTTATTGTTTGATTTTTAGTCTGTGATTTTCATTCTGTATATCTTTTTTAAAAATTAATAATTATACCATTTTTATTTTTATTTTAAATTATATATTTTTGATACCGAATGTTATTAATAATACGGCATATTAATGTTTAATATTGTTTTAATTTTCCCAAAGATTATTTAAATAATATCTTATATTTTTTAAATAGCCGACAAAATTAAACCCTTCATATCCATCCATCAATGTTATTTCACATGCAAATATGATATCGAAAATGGATTTTACAGATAACATAAATTCAATATTATTCATGCGCCTTTTAATAAACCAAGCAACCAAAGAAGATAAATTTTGTTTTGAATAAAATGGTCTATCTACTGATTAAGTAAGACAAGAGCAATTATACTCAGATATCCATGAATTTTCTCATAAAAATTAGCTTTAGAACTTGCATACACTAATCGTATACTAAGAATTTCAAATATTTATTTAATTAAATTTCTATAAAATTAATTTTATTACAATTTATTTGACTAGCAAGCTAAATAATCAGTAACACTCAAACAATTGTTACGCCTATCATTAACCTCAAAAACGAATTTAATCCTCATAATCCTATTACCAATCTCCCATCATATTTTTTCCACACTTTCTTAGCGCGAAAACCCAGCGACACAAAATCTCTTTGGATACAGCCAACAAATACAATGGCTCCTCGTCGAAGCCTCCGCGCGTCGGCTCGAAGACGACGAAGCCCAAAAATATCGCACGGCTGTATATAAAAAAGAAAAAAAAGAGCTAGAGAGGGAGAGAGAGAGAGAGAGAGAGAGAGGCAAAGGAGGAGAAAAAAAATAGGCCTGCTGCCGCGGCGCGCACGAGGCTCGGGCGCGCGCAAGAGAGAAAGAGAAGAGGCGGCGGCGGCGGTGCTCGCTCTGGTATGTAGGGCAAAGGGCTGCCGAGATCAATAAATCCCCCTGCTCTCTCGCTCTCCGTGTCTGTATATACGTAGGGGCCTACGCGCGATAGGTAAAAACCTGCGTCGCGACTCTCTCTATAGGTCTACCCTTGGCTGGCTCTTACTACTTTCGCTGGATCTTTAAATTCTTTTCTGGAGCTTTTCCGTTTTGGAAAGGTACTTTGTTTTGTTTTCAAAGAGATGCTTTTAGGTTTTTTTTTATTTATGGTTTGTTATGGAAACAGATAAAGTTTGAGGATTTATTATAAGAGTAGAGTAAACGGATTTGTTGGAGGCATGTAAGGGACAAAATTTCTGGTATACAAATGCTACAAAACTCGGTACGATAAACTAAGCCTGTAAAATTTAATGTATATTCTTATAAAATTTTGAATTCTAGGGTTTTAATAAATCGTGAAAGGAAATTTAGTGTTTGGAGAATTATTTTGTACTTATATATTTTCTACACTTACATTTTCTTAAAATTTTTTTCTCATTTAACTGTGTTTAGAAATTATGGATATAATATTATTTAAAACTACAATCATTACGATATTTGAAGATAAGTTTGATCTTATAAATTTTATCGATTTTATTTTGTTTATTTGTTAATTTTGGCAATACAAATTCAATTGTTTATACTTTAGACTAATAGGTTTCTGCATTATTGTTGTGTAATAAAACGGACTGATATATACAACGATAATAAAATTTACTAGTCAAAAAACAACAACATTCATGTTGCCTATCCACTATCTTATACTCTAGGCATGCGTCTTATTCTACGCTACTTCCATTCGCGTGCCACTATCAGCAGTATTTTTTTATATCGATTTTTCTTCAGATAGTATTATTTTTATTCGTTCTACTTCTCTAGCTTACAACACGTCTTATGATTATGTATACATAAAGCAATGCTTCGCATCACATATTAACGGTTGAAAAACAGGTTCCATATCATTAGAATTCTTCATACTGATTTTTAGAGCATAAACTAGCCCTGTAATAAACGAACATAATAGCTGAATCCAGCTCTAAAATTAGCTCTGTTTAGCCTCAAAACTCTCATTCCTCAGCCGGCTCATCAACTAATTAACCCGAAAAATTCCAGCCCGTCCATCCGAGAGCTTCACTCCAAAGCCACCCACACGTGACTGTCAAAACGTCCCTAAAGCCGAGGAAAAAACGCATATCCGACCGAGGCGAGGCTTCATCTGGGAGTCAGGCAAAAGAAACGAGCAAAGAGAAAGTCGAATGGCGTTAGAGAGAGAGAGAGAAAGACAGAGGCGAAAAAGAACGGCTTTTCCGTTTCTTTTCCCAGCCAGCCAGCCGAGCGCGACTCGCGAGGTTCCGCGGTGAAAACGCGCACGATCCCCATTACACTCCGCTGCGCTCGCGCGAGCGCGCCTATTTTTGCTTTTCCAGCGGCTTCTTTTTTTTTCCTTGGAGAAGCGCTGGCGGAATGGGTTTTTACTATGGTCGCCTGGAGGAATGTGGAAATTTCTTGTAATCTAAGATGGATCAGGGATTTTTTGTTGCGGAGGTTGTAGAGGTGCTCTGCGCACGATAAATTCTTGCATTATTTTGTGTGCGTTTTAATGTTGGATGGATTTAGGATCGTGTACAATTTTCGGAGTTGGAGTTTAAGCTGCTGTTGGGTGGATCTTAAAGTTAATGATACATTAATTTTATTGGAAATTCTTAATAAGAGCCTTAAAATTGTTTCAGTCAATCTCAAAATAATTCTAAATCACCGTATAGGTAGTAGATATATGTTGACAATATTGCATCAATGTACGTATATACAACTGCTAAACCTGCTATAAGTGTATATCGAAGGATTAGCAATAGTTATAGGGCTTCGACAATGACATCAATTTGAAAATGAATGTAACTGTTGTTTCCTCAGCATTGTTTATTCCGATTCATGCTTTTCTTTTAGAAACGAAATCAAGGCCATTTATCATAAGATATTAAAGCCATTGTAAATACAGATTTTATAAAATAATGTCGCTATTTGATTTAATAGTTCTTCAGATTTTGCAATAGAATGGCAATTAAATTGTAGCTTTTGTAAGCGAATTCTGCTTATGTCTATAGAACTTCAACATAGCACAGCTATCATTGAATTTTATTTTGAAAAGTAAATAATTAAAATATTGAAAATATTAAAAACTTTAATTACTCTTAATAGTAAATAATAAAAATTAATAATTTTTTAGATTCAAAATTATGACTGTAGTATATATTAAATTCTCAAGTATGTAAAAACTTCAAATCTTACGATTATCGTGCAGGTCTAGTCGCGTTAAACTTCCAAAATCTAAATTCTCCTGGCCACCTTATTTCTCTAAAATTTCAAACATCCAGCCCAGAATTCAGCCGTAAAAATATTCAACGCACGCGCGTCCCAAGCCGAAACCAAAGTATTCATTCCCAGAAACAAGACACGGGATCGCAAAAAATTATTATTAAAATCCGCACCTCTCAAAAATCCATTAAACCCGAAAAATATCTTCCTCCCCAAAAATACACCGAAATTCCTACCGGATTCCCGCTCTCTAGACTACATACCCGTCCGCTCTATATCTCGACCCCTTCTCAAAGAGGCGGGCAAATATAAAAGAGCGCGCGCGCGCGCGGCCAGAGAGACACACACACGCGCTCGGGCCATATTCCGCTATGCAGCAATAATAATCCTGTCTCTCTCCCAGCTGAGCGCGAGTGCGCGCGCGAGGCAACATACAGAACGGGCCGGCCTAAATGCGCGCGCTCTATTTTTAATATCCACTCCGCCACCCACGCGTAGCCGCCGCCGCAGCGCTATACTCAAGGCCTTTGCTCGATCGGTCGGTTGGTGTCGTGGCCTCGACACTCTGCCTGTGCATGCGAGCACGGCCGAAAAGTTGCTGGGTATAAGTTACTGTGGGAGCCCGGACTGGTTTTTGTTTTAATTGGGGTTTTGGAGATTTGGTTTTTGGGCTGGGAGGTGTTGTTTGGTTTTGGGTTTTAGTGGGTGGTGGAGAGGATTGGGATAATTTTAAGGTTTTGTTTTGACTTTCATTGAATTTTTAAGAATTTTAAAAATATTAGATTGATTATCAGGTATTGTGCGGGAGCATTTCATTTTTAAAATGCTGTAGCAGTGGAGTCAATACTTTTATTGTGCTATTTAAAATTAGCTTGTTGAAAGCTACACGACAAAGTAAATCCATAAATGAGTATATAAATCCACTCAGTTGTTTAATTTAGAGCAAAATTAGTAATTTATTAATCGATAAGCTAAAATAAAAAATTGAACTTAATAGAAATCAAATTACTCTAAAGATGCATTAACGAGGCTGAACAAACATACACAGGTCCTTCTAAAGACTTTTTATTTTTCATATAGGGTGACTTCACCAGTGAATGAATAGTTAAGAAAAAGTTTATATTTTCAATCAATTTTTATATGTACACGGAGAAAAAGGTTTAGTAAAAATTACAATGTTTTCTACTAACGGTGGGACAGAGTCGCCAGTAAGACAAAAA
>UELX01000993.1:0-54139 GCA_900480035.1 Eupelmus urozonus
GTGCGTGCGTGCGAGCGTGTGTGAGAGAGAGAGAGAGAGAGAGAGAGAGAGAGAGAGAGAGAGAGAGAGAGAGAGACAGAGAGACAGAGAGAAAGAGTGGGTGAAGCAAGTAGTTCGAAAAAAAGGGTGAATATAATTTTTTGGTTTACAATTCTAATAGAATTTTGAAAGAAAAAAGAAAGATAAGCGTTTATGCATGAGACAGGAAATGATGGTTAATCGAAGAATATTTCCTATCTCTGAAGTTTCAAGAAAAGCACCATGAGTGCTGCTGTAAATTTTGCTGACTTTTCTAGGATCATCCTTGACCAAAATATCATAACTGTCTCATGTTTTCATTAAATTGGACTAAAAACATCGACGCAAAACTTTAATCATTTTTTTATGTAAGATCTATCTTAAGTTAAAAAAAAAAAAATAAAACTACAGACCATTTTGGTATATACTACTATAAACGACTAAGCCCCTGGTACTCTCTTTGTTAGTTCAATGCTTGTGTACATATTTTTTGTTTAGTTTGAATTTTTTATTATTCTTTTATATTTAATTCAGTATTATTGATACTTTACTTCTTCGAGAACATTTTAATTTAGTATTAGTTTGTAAATGTGCATACTTTTCTTTTGTACTAAATACTTGTTCTTTACTTTCATAATCTTTTTTCTTTACCAAAATGTAATGGAATTTAAAATTTTTATTATTTGATGATTTTTGCTCTACTATCTTTCAAATTTTCATAGAAATCTATACAACGATTACTTGTCTTTGCATTCCGCTCTTTTATGCAAATATTCTCTTTACAAGCTCGTGAAATATCTTCTGTGCTTAAATTATTTGTGAGTCGTTAGTGCGCTTGAATGAATAATTGAATTATCGATATAATTAACATTTGAATAATGAAAGCTTTTCATTGCTATTAATGATTATCTATGTTTGCGCTGGCTAGTTAAAGACTGAATCCGTATGTAGTATAAGCTTATATCAATCAAACTAATAGTTTTTTAACAGATTTTTATTTATCATGATAATATTTGTCTTTGTTGCCAATTCAATAGGTACCTTAATTTAGAAAAAAAATTTATTATCAAAAGACTTTAATATCTTTATTATACTTGTGCATTATTGATTTTTTAATTAACTCTTTATTGCGTTAAAATTTTACAAAAGTTATATACATTTTTGATGAGTTATACTTATTTTTAGATTGATTGCTGGTTGAGAGCATTTTATATAATAAATGTATTTGCTTATTTTTATTTGATTGATGTTTTCTGACTTAAAGCTTTCATTTAAAACAAAATTTATATATAAGTTTTTAGTGTTAATTTAAAAATGATTGATTATTTTCAGGTTCTTAGACCTGTTTCTGTCAGGATTATACAATAAAATAATTTTTTGAAAATATAAAAAAAGAGGTAATTTTGAGTCAAGATAATTTATTCTAAAATAATCGCAACTAAGTCTCTTAAAAGTTTTTCAGCTACACATTTGTTCGCATCACTTTGTAGAATTGAAGCGTCGAGCCGAGCAGAGCTGGTCCAAACCAAGTCGAAAAAGAAAAAAAAATCGAATTAACCACTTCTTTTTTTGTCTACCCTTTTTCTTTCTTGATATTCTTCTCTCTGCAGTTTCGCTTCTCGGTAGCACAGCGCATCCAGACGCAAAAATTACGAGCTTCGACTCGGGCGCAGAAATGGGGCTAAGGGAGGGGGGGGCTGTTCCTTTTCTTGTTTTTTTATTCAGTGGCCACTTATTTTCTTGGCGATCCTCGTTAATCTCTCCCGACGCGTTTCTCCCTCGTTTTCTTTTTCGCCCTCTCGCTCTCTCCTAATCCGTTTCTTCTTTGTTCCCCGTGCGCCCGCGCTACTGTAAGTTCCATCTTTATAGGCCACGCATGGCAATATTTTCTGCTTCCCCGCGATTCGATGCCGGTGTTTTGTTTCATTGACAGTTTGAATTCAAAATTTTCTTCGAAATTCGCGAACTAGAATTAAGTGGTGAAATAAAGTGTTTATCAATGTTTGTAAAAATCTAGACAGACATTGTTTTCTAAATTGCAGCAAATAAACTTGATGTAGAAATGCGAAAATTAATTTTTGAACGATCATACGAATGAGCTTTACAAGAGTAATTTTGCAGATGTTCGTAGTGTATGCTCAAAAAGAACTTTAATTGTGTAAAAGAATTTAAATGTGCATTCAGCTGTAATATTTTTTCACTGATTTTCATAAGTTACATACATGAACAGCATAATTTAATTCATATTAAAAAAAGTAATTTGAAGCAAGGCTTGTGTTAAAAATCAGAAATCTCCATACAGATATACCTAACCATTACCTTAATGTAATCTTTATTATTTAGGTGTATTCAACCCTCCAACTTAAATTTTAAAATCTTCTATAAATCATAACTTCATTTACAGTTTGTTATTCGTGTTTACTTTGATTCAAATTATAGCAAAAATATAAAATATTTAAGAGACTCGAAATCGACAAGACTCTGTCAATGAAATCCTACTTGAAAGTAAAGACTCGTCAATGAACGCGCGATAACAGAAGCCTAGAAATCGTCCCCCTCCCGAAGAGCACGTACGCGCTTATTTTTATCATAGCGGCAATAGCCGATCAATCTTGGCGTGTATCAATTCTGCGCCCGCGGGCAGAGAACGCGTACGTAGCCGCGAAAAAGCCTCGCACGTACGATCAGTTGACCCCGAGCGTCATTGGGCAAAAGCGGCGGGGAGAATTATATCGATCCCCAAGAGCTGACGTTTCATTGCGCGCGCCCCGCGTGCACAATAAAAACCGAAGAGAGCGAGAGAGTCTGAAAGAGAGGGCAGTTTTACGCGTGTCCAAGCTCGATCCTAGTCTATAATGAAAGGGAGGGGATTAGGAAGTTCGAAAAGTCTCGTTTCTAAAAATTTGTCCACATAGTTTGGGACAAGTTTGATAAGTTAGGCAACCGGTATGTTTCCAAGTTTGGATTTTGAAATATGCTTTTGGGATGTTAGTTCGATAACAACAGCTTTAAAACTGATCTTACCTAATGGTTAATGTTGCATTCTTGTTACGCGCAGCCTTAGTCCTTTAGAAAGCTCTATGTAAAATGACAACATGGATAGTACGCAAGATTAAGAAAAAATAACAAAATAAACTTTTTCGTTCCAAGTTTGTACGCGTGTTCTGTGCGTTGAGGGTAAGTAAGATAGGCAGTCGTATTGTTTGTACTAAACAAGCCTGTTCTTGCATTGCAGAAACAACAATGGCGCGCTGCTGTCGTTTGCTCGTCTTATTCATTGACAATGTACAGAAAGCACGCGTCCAACTTTGGAGCGAAAAAATTTTCTTACTACTTTTTTTTATTTATCCAAAGCACTAGCGATTTTATTGTTTTACATATTGCTTTCGAAAGGATCAAAATTACATATAAAAAAATGCAAATATATCGGTGTCTTATCGATGTCATATAGCTACTTTAACTGTGCTATGGTTGAATCATTTGAGCTTAATACAGAGGCGAATTCAAAAAGACAATTTTATAATTCAAGAAAAATAAATGTATTGAATTATATGTTAAAAAAAATCACTTAGAAAAGGTTTATAGATATTTTTATCGCGAAATTCATAAATGTTCTGAGGTTAACGATGATTAAAGTATCTCCTCGCAACCTTTATACACACGATAACAATATTATAGATAAAAATCGAATCTCGCGCTGGATTAAGAGCAAGAGAGAGAGAGAGAGAGAGAGAGAGAGAGAGAGAGAGAGAGAGAGAGAGAAAGAAAGAGAGAGAATGATGGGAGGAAGTGACCCACCAAAGCACCAAATCGGAAAATTTTCATCCGAAGGATTGGCCGCTCTTGAGGTCCTTATCGAGTAGTGGGCTCTGATCGTGTCAATATCTTGTTTCTTATTTTAATAATTAAAAGGTTGTAAGAAGTGTTTTAAAAGAAAATTTAACGAATGAGAAATTATCGATAAAGAATAAAGAAAAAATTTTTATTTTCTTCGCAAAGTTATCAAAAAGTGATAAGTTAAAGGGTAATGGAATAAAATTAAAGACTAATTTAACGACAATTGAAAATAATGATGGTAGCCAATCTACATAATGCGGTAAGACAGTGATTCAATTGAATCTTTCAACGGTGAAATAGCATAGTAAAGTAGAATTAACTGACGTATCTAGTTTTTAAACGTAGTTAGGAATTGTTAAAATTCTATTATTTTTATATTATGTAATGACATTAAATTAAAAAGTTATTTAAACTATTTTAATTTTTTAACCAAACCTTGAAATGTAAAAATAATTATTTCCATCAAAGCAAAGTTTATTTTAATATTCGAAAAATTTGTATGCATTAATATTTTTTGGGCAATAGAATCATCTTGTAAGTCATTATTGGTAAAATTAAGTAAAAAAAATGTATTTAATTTGTAGTAATTAATAAATATAGTTGCGAATTATATTACAGTAAGCTCTATTTATAATACGGCTTTGACACGGCTGCTTTAATAATTTTCGGTTGTATCATTCGATTTCGTTGCTTGAAAGACTTTAATATTTACCTACAGTTTATTACTATTGAAATATCACTTAATCCGTCATCGTCCAAGCAAATTGCGCAATGGAAGTATTCGTCGGCAGCTAAAAGCAATATAATTAGCTTCTTGAATTTGTAATAGTTTAGGCGAAAAGCTGGAGAATCTGATTTGAATTAGAGTATACGGTTTCATATAGAAAGGGTTGAATTGCTACACGTACATGTTCGTTGGGCTTGGCTCTTCTGAGACAGAATCGCAACAAAGGGGAGCAATTAGCGCATACGAGCTGATTTCTAAAAGAGCGCTTAGCTTGTAAAGCTAAGGTGACTGTAACAATACCGGAGCATTCGATTGTGCGTGTGTGCGTGGGTGGATTGATAATTTATATTCTCTCGTCGCGCATGTGTATGTGATATACCAAACTTGAACAGGCGAGAGGAAGAGGCGAATGGACGAAGTATATGCACGTACGCTAGTGTCAGTAGGTTCTGGTCGCGTGCTCGACTGCGGGAGGAGAAGAGCCGAGGTCGTTGCTGGATTTAATTCGGTCGATTGATGTCAAAGGCTGCTCTCTGCCATTAGACACTTCGTTCGGTAATATGTTGAGAGAGAAAGACAGAGCGACTGTGAGTGAGAGGGAGGAGAGTATGAGAGAGAGAGAGAGAGAGAGAGAGAGAGAGAGAGAGAGAGAGAGAGAGAGAGAAGAGAGAGACTGGGGAAGTGGAAGGGGGTGAAAGAATAGCATAAGTAGAATCTGATAGGATCGAATTGAGAACATTTTCCTGCGCCATGCATGTGGAGTTATGCTATGCATGAGAAGGGCGTCTATCAAATACCCTTGCTTCTGAAATCGATTTTGAAGGATGATTTTATTAAATGCACACTCTTTTAAATTGTTGAATTATCAACATTTGAAGTGTATATCCTTTATGTAATATATCATATTCTTTATACATCTTACATTTTACCAAAAGAGATAAATAAAATAATTTAGATTTGTTGAGAGTTTATCGGCATACCTCGATCTATGCCATATTCGACAGTTGTATTGCAAATAAGCGTAGGGGGAAAATAACAAAGTTTAATGTTGTCTCAAATTCAGTAGTACTTGAAAGTCAAGTTGATTACATAATCCGTCTAACAGGATTTACATACTTGGTAGGTGAGAGCTTTTACAGCATCCAAATTCATGAAAAAGTTAATGACCGTATGGGTTTGCTTACACGGCAAATTGAATTAGATTGGTTTTCTGTTAATTTAAACGTTGAGTCTTTCAATAATTATTGTCCGAAGAATCATCGTTTTCAAATTAGTTTTGTGTATATTGCTCATATAAATCCTTATTAATTAAGGAGGGAAAAATCCTTTTGTTAATAAAAAACTCAAAAGCATCGACGTATCAAGGTACTGAAGAAGTCGATTTGTTGATCTGCAGATAGCAAATTATTGATTCTCATCCATCCTTCACAGTAATTAACTAGTGATAAACTTCAAGTAATTTGTCTGTATGAAGGATATAGTATAATCAAGTTTAAACTTCATCAGTGACAAGAGTCCTTACTGACGAGATTAATGTCAGCTGTTTCTGTCACTGTGACATTTTTTATCAATAAACAAATAATCATTTTGTAATTCATCGTATCATAAGTATATAAAATATCAACAGTTTCTATTAATGAAAATTTCCACTTCGGAGCCTGTAATATTGAGCGACTACTGTTTTAGTTTAACTTTTTATAAACAATCAATTCCAATCCTTTTTATGGTTAAGTTTATTAGATTATACCACTCAAACATTAAAATTTTCTTTATTTCTTTTGCACGGTAGCTGTTAAATAGTTGCATTAAACCTTGATTTCCCAATGGCCTTAACTTTAATTAGTTCCAAGTCTATATTGATGTCAAAAAGCATTCCCCTCCTCTCTTCCTTAATTCTCGAGATGATTCCGGTATCTCAAAGGAGTGTACCACCAAGTAGAATGGATAAACGAAGTTAAATTTTGATAAGCAATTAGTCTTTAGATGAAATTCAGACTTAATTCGATCTACATTAATGATTTAAATACAACGCTATTTTAACATTATCATGATAAAAGTTGATTTATAAATAGAATTCAATAAAGTTTTTAAAAACAGACGTATACATTAGTAATGAGCTCAAAGGCTGTTTGTTACAAACCTAGGCATCATAGTAAATAGAAGATACTTGTAATAGTAACTATTAATGGGAAGGTTGATTGATTAATTGTAGCGCACTTATGAAAAGAGATTGACTAGGTAAAAGGTTTCCTCTCAGCTTAAAGCAGTTTACCTAATGGTACGTGACATCGCACTCACACTTACTGCATGACAAGTCGAGATACGCAGAATTAACTAATTAGTTGATGAAAGTTGCGAAACTTACTTAACTACGACGTAGCTTTCTGGTACTAGCTGTAACGTCAGATAAAATCGTCCTAGTTTGTGTAAAAAAGCTTGAATGGAATTTTCGCCATTTTCATAATAACATAACATGACACGTTAATATAATTTGTTAACTTTCGTATGATTAATGTTTCTTTTAAATTCGCTAAACTACAAATACATTGCAAAAATTTACTAATTTTTAAATAACAGAATATCAATTTTCTTTAACCAGCAGCTATTGTTTATGATATTTAAATTCACTAAATTTATACAATGCAGCCTTTAATTAGCTTCTATTTATATTATATTATAAAATTTATTTTACATCTACCACCTGTTAGCGTCATAATTAGATCTAAACTGAAGTTTACCAGCAGCCTACGCGCGCGTGTCAAAATGTATAGACAGAGAGTTTACCTTGTCCTGCTCGTATAAATTCGGCCTTGAACTAACGCAACGCGAGCTCGAAAAATCAGTATATACGCGTGGTTTACGTGGGTGTGCGCTGAGCGAGTTTACGGTCCAAGGAAAGCCGGTAAGTGAGGGATGAGGCGTACGCGTGCGTATAAACTCTCGTGTATACGCACTTTTTATGAGATAACTTAGTACACCGTAACGGTACAGATTTCTGATGGATTGTTTTTATTCGATATTCGTTGTCTCAATCAGTTATTTCAATTTTATAAGCAAGTTACGATTCATTGGTTTTTACAGATTTTAGAATTTATTAGCTACGATCTAAATATGTGTTCATAGCCCTAGTGGAAACATGAATTAGGAAGTAACTAGTAATTAGCCATTTAGCTAGAGAGTTGACCGAAGACACAGGCCACATCTTATTTAGCATGAAACGTTCTTTTTTTTAACGATTCTTTAACATTTCATTGCCTAAAAAGTAAGATAAAAATAATGGCTATATTCTCACTGGTATATTATTAGCCAATTATACAGTTCAGCTTATAGTCATTTTTTTTTTGAATAAGTAAGTTGGAACAGCTATTAAATTTTGTTCAAAAACGTAAACTAAATCACAGAAACAATTAATGTATCATAATCTTTAATCTGTCAACTTTACAAATCTCTGTTTTTGATATTAATCATAAAGTAAATAAAAATTTTTAATTTATTAGCTACCTGGTGTATATACTACTTACGTGGGGAACGTTGATTATTTGGATTACAGAATCATCTAAAATATAGATTATTAGACACAAATAAATAAAAAAAGTTGCAATAGCAGGATGAAGTATTAACTTAAGTTTTATATATCTTTAATATTATTCTCTCTCTTAAAAAGAACATCTATAGGAAGTTAAAGCTTTTATAGGCTCAACTCTTATTAGTTATTTTAGAATAAGCACGCGAATCAAGTTTAGGTTAGGTTAGACTTCAATCTGCTTGATCTAACTTGTAAAACTAAAAAAGGTATTATAAACTTTACTCTTATTTACTTCTTTGAGAATCAAAAAATGTTTAATTCGTTCCAAGGTTATGTTATGTTATCTTGAGCGGCGAAAATGTAGTAAAGTTTTTATTCTAATTTTTTTCTCTAAACTGATTTATTAATATTTCAAGTAAAAGCTGTTACCATAGATTTTCTTTAAAATAATATAAAGTATATGTCAATCAACTTTAACTGTCTGTTTGGAGCATCGAACATAACTCTGATTTATATGCAAATAAGTAACACTCATCGTTAGTTTCGCATGCCAATATAGCGAAGTGTTTTTACTCTAACTGAAACTCTTTTGATATGGATAAAATCTCATACAAATAGTGCTACTCTACTTACAGCACGCCGAATCACCAATTAAAATATACATGTTCAAACACCCACGAGAATACGCGCAATGAGCGTGAGATATCGGGTCAGTCGATTAGGCTACTAAAATTAACCAGCGGTCGGAGGATTACTCGCCTGTGTCCGAAAAGTTTGCGAGCTTATGGATTCTAGTCGTTTCTTCGACTCCTGATGTATAAGAACATTGCAAACATTCATCGTCATATATGTTTAAGCAGTGCTCTCATCGATTTTTAGCGCTCACTCCGACGCGTCGTCTACTTCTCGAACCTTCCCAGTAAAATTTTGCAATTTGTAAATCTACAACTTGGCGCCGATTCGCATTTCTCGTTACCTAAAACGCCGTGGCGGCAAATTTAAAAGTGAATTGCTCTTACGCTGAATATTTTCGCGAATTTTACAAATCAAGATTTTTGACTTGTAGGACTATTTTTAGGATGCTTTTGACACTAAATCATTAATATAAACAGTATGACGAGGCGAATTTGTCTGGTGGCTCGAGCATGGGAGGAAAAAAATCGTTTTCTCCTTTATTTTTAACCAGACGGGCCTCGAGATATGATGACCGGCTTTAATTTTAGATGTTCAAAAAATCGACTTTACTTTTTTCATTCTCTCTTTCGAGTGACTATAGCCTGTGTTGCCAGCGTTATACAGCTGCGTGAAATCTATTTTCATTTTATTATCCTCTTTTTCGGCCGTTCTCTCCGATTCTCTTATTCTGTCATCTTTATAGGGACGTTTTATTCGACCCGCTCTCGCGCGGGTGTGCCGACGCCGACGCCGCGAGTTTTATTTCGGCGTGTATTTATTGCTGTTCTCTCTCTCTCTCTCTCTCTCTCCCTCCCTCCTCTTTGTGCGCGGAATGCGCGTTTCAGCCTCGCTTTTGACTTTTCGTTTTGGCCGTGCAAGCACGCTTGCTCCCTCCCTCTCTCTCTTTTCTCTCATTTTTTTAATGTTACGATCGTTTTGTACATTGCTTCGTGACTGCACAGGCTACCGAACTGAAAGAATTTTCAATCAAATGATAGTGACTGAAATTTTATTGTTTGATCAATGCAGGTTGAGGATTATTCGATGCTACTATGACTAAATTTGAAAATCAAACGGTGGTTTACTTATAGTTAATAGTAATGTTGACTTATTGATCGGTGTGGATTGTTTATAAAATTCCATAAATCTTAACGACAATATAGGTATGTATAAAATGTGTAAAAATTTAAGAATTTCGCAATTAAGAAATTAATTTTCTTAATATCGTATACCACGTATATTAGTCGATAATTAATATTTAATCGAAGTGTTTATCTGAAATTATGATTCAGTTATAATATTATATTTATTATTATGAATAAACTTTATCTGCATTGATAGGAGAATTTTTTCTTATAACTCAAACGAACATAACGTAATATAGATGAATTGAAGAATTAAAAATTAATGTATTGTTACATTTTCGAAAAGTTTCATATGAATGACAACATATTTTTATAACATTATTTTTAACAAAGGAATAAACAAACGCACCTCTCTTCAGTCTTTAATTGTGACTCTATAAAAAAATTTGATAGATGAGACTGATTGAGACTGTATATATAATATATGTGTGTGTGTCTCTTAGTCATTCAATCAAAGCGTATTGAGTATTAGAAAAACGTCTGTGTGCAATATATATGCATATTTTGTATTCGTTCGTTGTGAATATATGTTGTTTTTATTCGTATATTTATTAAAAAATCTATTTAAGTAACTTTATAGTTGAATTGCAATATTGATTCAACGTTTGAAAAACTTTTTCAGATTCCTTAAATATTGTTCATAAGTTTTAGAAATTGTTTAATCAGTAATCACTTGAAATTTAATTCAATCGGATGCAATAATATAGTACATAAGGGATGATTTTAAGAATTATATGACACGAAAGTGTATTACGAAAGGAGCGGTGAGCTGCATAAACAAATTCAACGAATTTCTTTTGTTCAAATATTTTTGAGTATATCTCTAAAAATCATACAATAATTAATTTGATTGAAACGGAATTATATCTAACGGTGACGCGCGTACTCTGCTTGGTTTTGACAGGTATGACGATTTAATTAATCGCTTTCATTCATTGCTTTATGGGATATAAAGTTTTGACGTCTGTTTCATAAGAACTTCCAATTTTAGACTGTCTTTGAACTGCGACTCAAATACATAATAAATTCATGTATAATATGTATAGTTACATTGTCAATCTGTAAATGTCTGTGGCCGAGGTATATAAATCATTTACGAATAGATATTTATAATAGTTTTATAGTAAAAATAAAACATTTGCAGATTTGTTTCTTATAGATCAATTGCTATTATTTCTATATTAGTCAATATTTATTATTACATAAATTGTTTTGATTAAAGTCATAAGAATGAATAAATGCATACAGTTAGATATTTCTAATTTCAATTTTCTTATATTTTTATTTGCTTCTTGCAAGAGGCAATACAGGAACCGATTGAAAAGTCCAAAGTAGGAAAAAAGATAACTTCAATTTTATTGATTAGTACATCAATATGAACTTAAATACGTTAAGTAAACTTCAAATAAAGAGTAGGCGTAAAGTTCAATCTATATGATGTCTAATTATTTTACATAGTATCGATGCTGTACGTTTTCGCACTTAAAAAAGATAATTCTTTAGTTTATTTATTATTTAAATTTAATATTTTTCACTAATAATCCAATTATTATGAACGCTTTGTATACATGCAAACACTGCCGTAAAGATTAAAATTTTAAGTTTAAAGCACTATACAAAAAATAATACAATCGCAACTAACCAATCATTAAGTTCAATAAGGCATGTAAAATAGATTTTCTACAAAACTTAATGCAAACAATCAATCCCCAGTTAATTTTTAGCTCAATCACTTCTATTCTTTCTCTTTACTTTTTACTCAACAATAAGTAAGCAAGAAACAAGTGAAGGAAAGCCTTTTTCTCAAAAAAGATAGAGATTATATTTCTAAAATCAGTTATTCTTGTCACGCCTGAGTTCTTCTCATCTCCATGACCTCGCACATTTTCATTTCGACCAGAACCGATTACTTTCTAGAAGTACCTATTTTACTTGTTCCATATTACTCAAAATATCTCCGCCTGAAGTTTCCTAGCCATATATGTAACATTTTTTCTATAACACGTATATTATTATCCTCGGTCATTTATCTTTGACCCTCCTCTTTTCGCGCGCGCTTAGCCACCTCTCGAAAACGTTAGCCGAGAGTATAGTGCAATTAAAGATCGATTATATACGAAACCGGACTCGCTAGTGTAATCGCCGAGCCTCGGGCTGCTTTTCGGGGAGGGTGGAGATCGTAAGGAGTCAATTTTTCACTTTTCCCTCTTCCAAACGCGAGCGGCTTTATTAATTGATAAAGCAATTAGCGCATGCGAAACTGGCCCCGGACGTGCGCTCGGATCGCACGGTAATTTCGGAGGAAAAAAAAATAAAATCGACGCTTAATGCATTTTTTACAATTGCTTTTTATAGCTGCCGTCTTCTATAATTATAGTGCTCCTTTTTACATTAATCTGGACAGAAAAACTCTATTGCTATCCACCTTTGCGGACATCTGACATAATTGGTACGCGAGGCCTCTCAAGGGTTAATGCTAAGCAAGTATCATGGCTTGCACGTGAACGTTTTTTTGGATCCTTAATTTGTCTCGCACTTTTTTCTGGTTTAGTTTTTCAACGACTTTTTCGAAGCTGATGAGAGATCTCGTTTTAACTAGAGTTTACTTTGAAATAATTTTTTTTATTCGCATAAAGTTTTTTAAAATAATTAATTTTTCCGCTGACCAAAGTTTAAGGCTATAGAACAATGGAGTCGAAATAAAAAAAAAAATTGTCAGTGGGCGGGCTGCTGCAATTATTTTAGGTGAACTTTTTGTTTTAACAGACAAAAGATAATTGAAATTCTGATGCAAATGAAGGTTGCTAATAATAAGCTTTTAAACAAATTGAAAGGAACCAAGCATTAATAGGCAGATTTCATTTAACTTATCCAATCCATTCATTCAATCTCCCACTATCGTTGAATCTAATAGGATGAAACCCAGTTAAAAATATTCCATCATCGCAAGCATCCTTAGTTTCATAGCATCAATTCACAACGTATTTCCCACCACAAACACGGAAAATAAAGAAGCCGATAAACACCGAACACATCCCATCCACAATCCGTGCAAAAATTAACTCGCAGGACGAGCCACCGGAATCAGTCCAATAGTTAACTCCCGCGCGTGGGTGGCTCGGCAGTTTGGAGGTCGAATTCATCCCGAGTAGAAACGCGAAAATTAATACGCTCGAGATCGAGAAACTGGAATGGTCGGGTCTTATGCGCGGGGCGAGCGCGCGCGCGCGCTCGAGCGCACGATTATTGCCGATCCCGGCTCTCTGTTGTAGCCTCGAGCGCCCCGCGAACTGGCGCATGATGCAACGTAATTCATCACATGCGCGAGTTTGCACATATAAATCATATAAATGATAATGCACTCGACTGGCGTAATTAAATAATTCAGTCCTCGCGCGCGCGCGCGCGCACACACGCGAATTGTAACTCGCGGTTATGTAAAGCGCGCTCGCGCTTGGCAGTGCGCGGATGGCGGAAAATATCGATGACATGCGCGGCGCGCGAGCGCGAAAAGAAGCGGGCGGGAAAAAAATTCAAGGCCAGCGCCATTACCGGCAGCCTTTATACGAAAAGTTGGAATGAGACTGGCTGCTGCTGTTGCTGTTGCTGCTGTTGCTAGTGCCGCTGCTCTGCCGAGAGCTGTGGCTTTGAAGTTTTCGCGATGCCTCATTGTGCCTGCGCGCGCGAAATTCGATAAATGTCGCTACTGATGTATTGGCTATTCTTGGCTGGCCTTACGGCTGACCTAAAGTAATGATGTATAATGTTGGGGGAATTTTCTTCTGTGATTGTTTAGACTTTGAGCGGTGGAAAAAAGTGCAAATCGAAATTCGGTCGGGATACTAGAGGTTATAAAGAAACTAATTATAATAAAGCGCTTTGTTAAGGCTTTAGTCGTTTAGTCAAGGTTGAATTTGCAAATGGCTTAAGTGAAGCAAAAAGCGCGCACTCTAGCTTCGACCCAGCATTCGAAATAGCGGACTGCAGAAATCACAGTTATCAGTTAGCAGCGTCGCAGTCGCATCTTTCAAAAATGAATATTATTTTTGTTACTGCCCGAGATAATGTAACCTTGAAAGAACATTTTTACAGAATCGTTACTTTTTATTTTAAAGTGAAAATATTCGAAAAGTAGCCAGACGAATAATTCAATTGTCAAGTAAATATTCTTCCCATACAGTTTCTATCACGAAGAATCAAAAAGTTATATAAAATATATGAAATTCTTAATTTATAAAATTAATGAAAAATACAAATTCGGTTATCCAAAATTTTGGGCTTTTCATACCAAAATTCGACAATCTCGTCATTAAATCCAACTGTAACCACGCACCGAAAAAAGCCTCCAAAGTATGAAACACACACACATGCGTAGACAGCTACGAGGAGGAAAACGGAAGAGCAGCGATCGCGTATATAATCACGTCCGAGAAATCATTAATTGCTAGAGCCTTGACCCTCGGCTCACTCTCGATCCCCCTTCCATAGCCGATTTATCTAATCGACGCTCTTACCTCCACGCGCGCGCGCGAGCACGCTGCAAAGATCCCGCGGGCTGCGTTTTGCAATCGCGAGCGCTTATACTCGTCTAGTCTGGCTTTGTCCTTGTGAGACGTAGTCGTTTCTGCGCTTTTCTAGATTCGATCAAAAGATTGATATTTTTCCATTCCGGGATGCTGCGCAAGATGCGAAATTGTGGCCGGTATACGGCTGCTTTAGTAATAAAGATAAAAGTAAAAGTAATCTTGAAATGGAAAAAGGTTTTAGCGGTGGATCTTGTTAAGAGCGATAATGTTTATGATGAAAAAAGATCGGAATTACGATCGATTTGTATGTTAATTTATCAATTGTGTTCACCTGATTTAGAATAGAGAGAAGTTTTTGTTTGATAATTACGTTATCTTTTTAGTAATTTTGTTAAGGCTATGTTAAACAAATCTTAGTTTGTTCGTGTAATTGAAAATGTAATTACAAGAAAGATGAGCTTTACTGTTATTAGAACCCATGTTTTTTCAACCAGGTTCGCAGTAAAAAAAATATTAGAAAAATGTTGAAGCTTTTATTTTTAAAGCGTTTTTATGTTTAAGCCTTCAAATTTGCCTTTATTTTTTATCTTTGAAATTAAAATTAATGTGCGTGCATTTGTTTCTTTAAATTTAAATAATTATTACTCTCTTATAAATTTAAATGATTAATTGTTAAATTAAATGTGCATAGATTATTTTAAATTAATACAAAATTATTTTGATTGTTATAGTTCATTGGAGCAAATCTGAACCTCGCAAGAAATTGTAATTGAATTTTCAAAAATTTACGCACTTACTTGGTAGAAAAAGATTTTTAGAATAAAACTGAAAAAAAAGTTATTTTAAAAGAGTCGACAAAGCCAATTAATCAAAAAAATTTTTATCGCAGTTGAAATTTTGTTGAACCAAACGTTCAAGTATTTTACTGATACGAAGCTTTTCTTTTACTTATAACGTAATGACGATTTAACTTGAAATTTATACTCTTGCACTTTTTACAATTGGGTATTGCGCGTGGCTCTATAGAGATGCGGTCGAATTTGCAAGTCAGCCGATCGAAGAAAATTATCTCTCCGAGGATCTTGCGGGATTATTTTTATAAAATGCACGCACGTGCAAACGTAAACTTTATATAATTCCTTCGTACAGAAAGATTTTATCATTTAATAAAGTCGAGGTCTTAAGTATGTGGCTAAGCTGCTTAAATGACTACGTTTAATCTTTCTTATTAAACGGGAAACTTATGTTTTATGCCGGTAATTTTATTTTTGTTTGGCAACTTCTCGGTTATTTCTCTATCAGTTTAGAAGATTAATCCATATTTGAAATTAATTATTGTTAGTGAATTAGTCGACTTTTGATTTGTTTGATAGAAGGTAAAAGCAAGAAGATAAGCTCTCTTCTCTGAATGAAACTCTTTTGTTTTCACCATTTATAGGGAAATGTACTTTTTACTTCAGAACTAAATAAAAGGCGAGCTTTATAAAAATATAGATTATATGCATATTCAAAAGAAAAAAAATTTAATTTGAAGTTACTGTTACTAAGCGTTAGGCACAATTTGTATTTTAATTTTAATTTTATTTATTTTAATCATTATCTATTGACTACCTCTTTTTAGACTGAACGAACGCGATGAAAATGGTAAAAATAATTTTTCTTATTACAACTCTTTGTTTAGGTCTATGCAAGTTCATAAGTATTTCTATATACCAATTCTAATGCAAGTAGTAAGACTCAGGTTCAGGTAAGACTATTCATGCATAAACAAATATAGTTGCTGTAGATATATTTTCAGTTTTTGGAATATTAAGAAATTTTTATTGTAATTTAAATTAAATTAAGCAAAAGTCATAATTTTCATATGTCAATAATTTTCACTTATATTATAAAATAACTCGATAGAACTAGCGACTTAACTATAAATAATTTTTTTTATCAATGAATATGCTTTCATTGTAAAAAGATAGAATCGATATTTTTAAAACGAGATATACGATATTCCGTACTGAATAAAATATTATTTTTATTTTTATATTATTTTTATTTATTTCTTTAGACAAGGATAGGGTATCACTGTAAAAGCATTTTTAGGATGCTTGCAAATTTTTCATTGTTTAAGTTTCTCGTACAAAGAAAAATGATCTATTGATTATTGGTATAATCTTCGGTGAAAAGGAAACAGATTTTCAAAATAGAATAAATTATTAAAACTCAAAGTAAAATTTACTAAGATTCTAATAATATTTAGTAAAAATACTAATTTTTAAATCGTACTATATTAATATTATCCGTTTTGAGAGTCTGTTTTCCTTTTAGAAAATATTTTGCTATTGCTTAATCGATAATTTATCATCGGGCAGAATATTTCGATTATAATTATAAGTTATCCACATAATATTTTTGAACAAAATAAACTTCTCGTAACTCTGATTGTTTTCTTTCGAAATCGGACTTACAATCCAAATCATAAAATAGTAATCTTCCAATAGATTATCTCTAAAGCGAATCTAAATAAAATCTCCACCTCAAAATCCTTTCTTACCAGTACCTGGAAGTTCCTACTCGAGTGAAATACAGCCCGCTCCTGTGAAGCACAAAAGGTGTTCGTTCAGTTTTGGCCCTCAGCACGTATCTTCGGCACTGACTTCAACTGACGCGTATGCACTCTCGTTTTTTCCGCGCTCGAAAGCGAATTTGCGGCGGAATTATGATGGTGATTAACATATTTTGCAATTATAAAAAGAGCCTCCGCTGGATTTTCGTTTGAAAATAATGCGCGCGCTCGGGTTTAATTAAAAGAATTTTTAATTAAACGCAAACGCTCTCTCGGCTCTCTCGCAATGTCTTTCGCTAAAAAAAAGTTTTTCCTTTTAAATATTAGCTTACTTTACCCAAAATTTATTTGCCCAGCCAAGTGCGAGCGCCGCGCTGACAACAAAAAGATTAATTAAACTTTTCAATTACGACTCCTGCTCTGACCTCGACGATCACCCTCTGCCACTATGTTTATATTTAAAAAACGTAATTTTCGAATCCACGCCAGTTCCCCACCTGGTGAATCATCGATTTAAGTCAAAGAGAAACGAACGAGCACATTAACTCGACCTTTTTTAAGTTTCAGAAGAGTACATGTCGTGTATGCTTTATTAAAATTTGAAGTTTCTTATTTTTCTTTCTTTTTTCTTTTTTTTTTATCCTGTCTCTTTCCCTCATCGGTCGCGTCGTGGCTAGCATTACGTATTCAGTGGCCGCGCCGCGAATAGAAAAACTTCTGTCGCCGGCGATAAGTGGCTGAATTCCGCTTTAAAATGCCGGACGCCGTGAACTAATAAAACTCGCGCGTACAGCGGCCTCGAAATTAATTACTGGCGAACAGGTAATCCGAAGTTTCGGGAGTCCGTCAGCTTGCTTCAAGACGTAGTTTTATGCATGACTGAAAAAAAGAACAATATTTTTTTCTCCTTTGTTTGATGTGTTAAGCTAGGGTGAATTCAAGAACGGTTTAGCAGTCAAAAAAGGATCTTGGTCAAATAAGGGTGTTCTTATGCATTATTTATATGACTATTACAATTAAGGAATAAACAGATATATTAGTTAAATTATTATATCTGCTTAAAAATTTTATTGCATGCTTGCTCAATATAAATCTAAAATACAAAGCAATAGGAAAATAAAGCCGAAGTTTATTTTTAAAATTAATTTTCTAAAAGCACCTTTCAGTACAGAATTTAAAAAACTTCAAACTTCCAGTTATGTTTTGTCTTTAGACTCTAAAGATTTTCACTTCAATGCCTTTTTAAATCCAGCCTCGCGTAACTTAGAACAGTCGATAAACTACCCCAGTTCTTTCAACTTCAAACCTTCACCCAATTTCTCTTCAGTCGATAGCAAATCAGGACTTTAACAAGTCAATCAGTAACAACGATTAGCAAGCGGATCGATCAGAAAAAGTAAATATTGCGAAGAGCTAATCGACTGCCGTTACTTCTAAATTGTATCTCATTTCCTTGCGAGCGAAGTACAGCCGGAGATATAGGATGGAAAGGCACAACGCAGGCGCGCTCGCCGGTATCATGCGACCTTGAATGCGCTATCCCCTAGTCGCGACGGCGCATGCGCGAGTCCATGCGTCGATCATCCGGGGGCGCACTAGCTCAGGTTTTTCAACTCTTTTGTTCCGCCCTCTTCTGCTCGCTGCAGTTTCTAATATGCGTGCTTTTTACAGCGGACAGCTCGTGTTTTGGAGCAGGCAAAATCGTGCAAGTTTTTTTTTTTTTTTTTGAAAATTTTTGCTATTTATACTTTGAATTCTAAGCTTGAGGATGAAAGAAAGTTTTACGCGGTACGTATTGCGCCGTTTTAAGGTATAAGTAATTTTTTTGGAAGGATTTCGAAACTTTTTGTTCTTGCATAAAATAACAGCAAATTTTTTTACTGTTCCGTGTATATAAAATTTGTCAAGCTGCAAGTGACAATTGATATGCAGAATTTAGCTACTAAAGTAGAACAAACATTTTTGAATATTACAAAAATAAAAATAACATTTTATAGACACTCAAACAATCAGCATGAAGTATCAGATTAATATAGCTGTACTTCCGGAGCAAAGTTTGACTCGACCACAAAAAAGTTTCATCCCCGTCAAACTGTAAAAAAAAGTCGTCAACTTAATGCTTCACCCTCAAAACTAAAACGCAGCGAATCCCATATCTAAAAGTGACATTTATCTGCTCGCCAGACTTCAAGCCTCCTGTCCCATTTCCGCGAGCGCGCATCGACGTTTTCCTCGTGCGCCTCTCTCTCTCTCTCTCTCTCTTTGTCCGCGTCATACGTGCGCGCCCTTTTGAGCGCAGGACGAGAGGGTGGGAGAGAGATAGAAAGCGCGCTTTTCACTTTCATTCGTAAGCGCGCGCGCGCGCGCACCCTTCTCTCGTCACTTTCGATTTCGACGCAGCCCTTCCTTGCCGACTTCCCATCCTTCTGAGCGTGAGCCCTGAAAAGTACGTGACGCACCCTGCGAGGCAGCGATCGAAGTGCTCACTGGGAGAGGCGCGACTCTTCCGGATCTGTTTCAGGGTTTATTGTAATAGAAGTGCCAAGTTCGCTGCTCATTTGTAATGAGCGTTGAAAGCTTTTTTTCACGCGAATTTTCTGTAAAAGGTTTTTGCGCCTGGAGTGTGTAGATGATTGGGCTGCAAATGACGTCATTGAGAAAATTGTAGTAAAAAGTATAAATACAATATTTAAATAGTATTTGATGGTTGAAGATTTCTGTGCGCGATACCGCGCCTCCTTGAGTATAAAATAAATATTTGCCTTGGTAGAGACCTTAACGAGTTTTTAGCTTATTATTATTCGGTCATTAAATTAGGTAATAATTGGCAAACAAATTGACCAGCGAAAGGCTACCTGAATATTTAGTAAGGGTATTTTAGTTCGTGAATACGATTCTCATGATATTTTTTAGTTAAAAACCATTAATTAAAAATTTTTTTTTACATGCATATGAAACTCACAAGAATTAGAGAGTAAACACTCAAGTGAATATCTTTACCGATAGTTATTCATATAAATATTTATGTGTTAGAAATCTTTAAATTGATGATTTGATCTTTGAAAAAATTTGAATTGAGACGATAATTACATTTATAATTCTTCATTATAAAGTTAAAATTTATAAATATAACTCGTTGCATGAGTACAAGAAGTACTTGTTCGAATTTTTAGTGAGTTATTTATAATTGTCTCATTTGCTTCAAAGTTAGTAAATAAATATTTAATTAATATAAGTAACGTAAAGATTAAATTCAGTTCCATCTCTTAATTAAACTTAAACGTCTTTGAATTTACACGTACAAATTAAATTGGATCAGTTCAATGAGATAATTAAAAGGAATTATTTATACATTAAAACGCGCAGTCTTCATCAAAGTTCAAGGAAGGAAAAACAGTGTGTAAGAGAGAGGGAGAGAAAGAGCCGGAGAAGCGGGGAGAGATCATTAGCCGATAAGATAATGACTGGGACGGAGAAGTGGCCTTTTTCCACTCGCTCCTTTCTTTATTCAGCTCGCACGAAAACGCATGCAGACGCGACCTCGCGAGTTTTTCCCTTATATACCATACGTACGTATATCTTTGTAAAGAAAAAAAAATGCTTTGAGATTAGAAATATGTTTTTTTTTTTTTTTAAACTTGACGTCACATTGTGCACGCTCAAACTCAATAATTCAGTAGCTTATGTATTTTTAACCCGTTAAGCTCGCAGCAAATATTTTTTCCTCTGACCCTCTCGCGCAAAGCTTTTTGTCACGTAAAAATTTTATCACACTCTTGCGTTTACGTGGAATCGGTTAACGCTTAGATTTCAACCTGCATCCTCGCCCAATTTGAATTGTCGCCGAATGAATTTTCATGCTTATTTATAACGTTAATCCCGACCAAATGCTGCATTAATATTCAACGAGCCATTGAAATTACGGCGAGTCCGATTCAACGTCTAATCCATTTGATTGGGCTTTCAAATTGAATTTCACAAATATAATTATTTGCAAATTATATTTAGACCGGACTAGTAACAGCGCTAAACCCTCACAATGAAAAGCTCATTTCGTAATGACAACAAAATTTTGTTTGTTTTAATCCTATCAGTAATATTCGATAATTTTTCTTCATCAATTTCGCGTAAAGAACCAAAAGCGCTCGAGCCAGCTACGAATTAATCTTTCGCAGCACTTCCGTTTCGGCGTGCACTGGTAATGTTTCATTGTGATAATGCAATCTCTTAATTCAAAATCCCAATTTCCAAAGCCGATCATTACGCCGAGTAAACGCGAATTCGGTACACGTGAGATACGCGGAGGGTAGGGACGCCGAGGAGACAGATTGAGATGGATGGAGGATGACTTGGTGAGACTTCGCGCTAATCGAGTCATCGATTAAGCGCGTTTACCGGCCTAGCGCTGCGCGCGTTCAGGCTCAAGTTTTAGCATATAGGATCGCGGTGAATAAACTCGGCGATTTGGAAAAGTTTCTTGTTCGTTTGGCGCTTAACGTTTTTACTCTGATCGGTTTTTTCTGGTGAAGGGTTTGTCAGTTATTTCGGCAGAGAAATTTCTTGATGGAAATTCCGATGGCTGCTTGTAAGGAGATCTGCAATAATTTGATTCGTAAATGAAATTTTTATTGACTATTGCTGCGTTTTGAACAGAAAGCTTGAATAAAGTCGCTTGGAATTCTTATAATTTTTAATCTCCTTAGCGTTAATACCTGTTAACAATGAAAATAATGTTTTCACGATATTCATATTTCTTACAATGCAATCTTATAACATAGCTCTGCCTGGTAGACTCCAGAAGCTCGATAGAATTTCATGACAATGCTGCTACTTATAATACAACGGTAGTAATATTTAAATTCCTAAAAAAAACGATAAGATTTATCCGAGCGGAAATTGCACATGAATTCGCATTTTAGATATTTATTACCTCGTATTGAAGACAAAAACATGAATTACTATTAATGTATTCGTATGTAAAAATGTATTTTAATTTAAAGAGAAAATTTATATGTTAGGTAGGAATAAAGATATTATTTTACAAAGTACATACAGTTAATACAGTACTTTTAATGAGAGCATGCAATGCAAAAGTGACGATGTTGATATTTTTGAAGCATAAAAAATGATGAGTTTATTATAATTCGCTTAAAGCTATTTTTCGAGTTTACAAGCTTTCTAGACATCTTTAACAGCACTCATATATGCCTATTATTTCAGAAAAACGATAATACGTCAGCATTTTCAACCTTTTTTTAACCCTGTTCGCGTTGCGCATTAACTCTGCATGCCATGTGCCTTTCAAGCAAATTGTATAAAAGCTCTTTTCATCTTTAGAAATATAAGCTATGAGGTTTGTAAAAATAACATACTTGAAAAGAGAAGTGAATCTTTCTACTCTGAATTAAATTTTTTTTATAAAATACTATGGTTTTTTCTTTTATAAATTACTAGTTATTTATTATTATTTACATCTATTTAGTATCGACCACCTAGTTCAGCCGACGATCGGTAACAATTATTATATAAAATATGCATATTTGATATTACCATATAAGGTATTAGCAATATCAAATACGCATCGTAAAGCATCATTTTTTTTAATGCGAGAGTAACTTTCTTAATATCCACCTGCTCTGCCGTTTGGAACACGGTCCAAAAGTGAATTACTGCCTATATTTAAATATATTTCTTTGAATTGCAATGAGACTCAACTCTTCCATTTATGTATAGTCAACATTAAATTCTTTTTTATTTTATAAAATTGAATTTTACTTCAATATGTTAAACAAAATTTTCATGAAATATTACTTTTGCTAATAAATTCTTTAATATCAATTTAAATCTATTAGATTAATAAATATTTGAGTTAAAAATATTTATATTCTCGATATAAAGTTCATTTTTAAGTCGGCGTTTTCGTTAATCCTACTCAATTACTTGTGACTCAAGGAAACGCATAATGCAGGCAGAATTAAAATCACAATGAATTTTACACTTCATCACGCCAAACGCTCCCATCGCTCTTAACATTTAACATATTCTTTATATAGCTAGTCTCACATTTCAAGGGTAAAATATCAAACATCAACTAAAAATAGGAATTGCGCAACTCGACTTTTCGCGCCACTTATTACCGAGCGGCAATCAAAACGTATACATATTGAAATGGTGCGTCTAAAGGACTGTTTACTCTCGTTAATTTTTTTCTAGCGCATACGCGTGAAAAATGAACGAGCTGTGACACGTGTTCGTTACAAGAAACGTGCAGATCAACTCACTTTCAGCCATCGTCAATTTTATCGGCCCTTGCGCCTGCGATTTCTCCTCAATTTATTTATTGCACTTTTCGTTTTACTTTTCTCGTTTTTACTCTCCTGATGTAGTATACTGCATGCCTGTTGCAAAAATGAAGCTGGATATAAAAAGAAGTCCGATGAAAGAGACTGTGGAGTTTGCAGCTAACTGTAGTGAAGAGGGATTTACATTGGCTTATATTTGAGCGCTAATTTTGTTCTTGAATTTATTAAGGTTTAATGTTGCGCAGGCATGATGTGGCAATACATTACGTGTAATATTATAATCTTACTACAGTAATTTAGTACATTAACTTGTAATCTTGGTTACTTTGATGGTAAAGGTAATGTAATCACATGGAGAGTTTCGTATAGTCTTAAGTTAACAGAATTGTTTCTTATAGTTACGGAAATTATCAATTCTGAAATTTTTCTTCTTACCCAATGTGTGATTTTAATATGCTATTATTGTAACAAAAGAAGAATCTCAAGTACAAACATATACATACATACCCATTGATACGCCAGTCAGAACTTTCTTTTTATAATTTTGTAAATCGTCAAATCTACTTTTTCCATCGTTTATCTTACCTTATCCATTTAGAGATTAGAAAATTAACTAATGAAACTTTTTATAGTTCAGTTTGCAATTTTGCAATTCAGTAAACTCGACTGTACTTATGTACTACGAGTGGTTAAAAGTTGTTGACTGACCTTAGATTTACTTGCACTCCTTTTCGCTACGTCACAATCAAGTTAGCTTTGCAATAATAAAGTAATAGAAGCTTAGTTCTTCAATTTGGAAAGTCATAATTCTTATAGCATATCTTTTTATGCGAATAAATATTTCTATTAAATATCTATCATTAAAAATCTGCTATTGCAGACTTAGCGATGATCTAATCACAGTAAACACACGAAGTCTGATCGCGAAAAGGTCAGTATCAATAATCCTCGGATTTACCTTCATTAAACTGGAAATGTTTCCGCGTACGATTAGTTCGTTATATATAATATATATATATATACGTATTCACCTTGAGGGCTTTCAATTCGGCACTGCAAGTCGGTGTTTCACTAGCGCGCGTGTTTCAATCGGGTATATGCGAGCACCCGGCCGTCAGCTGTGCGAACCTGTCTACTTCGTGTAAACACGTGAATTCACGCAACTGTCACGAACAGTGACAAAATATAGCTCTCTGGGCGCGTTACACAGAGAAATTCGCGCGTACAATTCCCTGCGGTACCGTACGAATATCGAATTGCTTCAAATTTTCAGCGAAAACTGATCAATACTGTAGTAGTTTTTATGATCATTTTGTAGATTTCTTTTTAACATTGTATAGTTTTTTATTCAATATAGAATTGAAAACTGTAGTTTTTTAATGTTAGTTTAGTAGTCATTGGAAAAAAGAATATTTTGAATAAAGCATTCGGACGAGCATTTTTTGGTAAAAATATTTTTGTCATAGGATTTATTCAGGGATTCAATTTATTAAAATCTTTCAATCACGCTTTTTTATATTATTTGACGCTGATTTTATAGAGTGCAATTTTAAAATCAAAAATAAATAAAATGATATTCAAACATTTTTATTTAAAAAAGATTATTTTATTCATTAAAGAAAATACGTTTTTCTATTTTTTCAGAAATACTGTATAAAATAAAATGTATGAAAAAAATAAGAAATAAATTCCAAAAATATTTTGATAAATTGATTTAAAAACGTTAAACAAATAAATAAAATAAATTTGGATTTAGTAGAGTAAAAATTTAAAAAAAGTTTAATATATTCAAGTTTAGACTCTCAAATTCTGTTTAGTAACAGATTTTTTTTTTTTTTTTTTTGAAAAATCCAAACTGGAGGACAACTTTTTTTATTTGAAAAATCCAACAGTAAATAAAAGGTAATTTAATTTGAATCTATTTAGGAAACCATTGATTTTCTTAATAAAATTATTTAAACAAACAGAAATAGTTCGAGTTAAATTTCTTTAACTTCATAGATCTATTAATAATAAATTGCATTAAATTCATTTACTTTTTTCCTTTTGGATAATTCTTTTGGTCCAAACTAATCATAAAAGTGCTATTTAGAAAATCTGGGATAAGTCTAGGACAAGTCTAGACTTATCCCAGTCTAGACCTTTTCTCTAAACCTTTTATTACTATATAAAAGCCAGACTTTTACTGGAACCTCAGTTTCTTTAACAGTTGTATAACTCATGCTTGTCTCCTACAAATAAAGGAATTTTATTGACGAAATTATCAAGAAAATAAAAAAAAAAAAATCCTAATGTCATCATAAGTGAATGTAAAAACTGAGATTTTTAAGAACAAGTAGATTATTATCCTATTAAAATAGATTGCAAGTAAAAAAGGGATCTCAGACATAGAGTCAAATCAGTAAAAGTCGAACTTGAACGTAAAATTTGACGCGAGAAAGGCCTTATTTGCTCTCTACATCAAAACGCCAGCTTGACGAGAGAGCGAGCACGCGCCAAGCTAGTTGCATTATTCAGCGCACGAATGGGACGTGCGCTGGGTGTGTCGCTTCTGCTAGCGCGTTCGCCTTCAGGAAGACATTAAGCTCTCGTATTATTGCACGGTGCACTTTTGTGTCGTGAAATGATCGCTCGCTCGAAAAGCAGCCTGCTACAGAATATCGGGTTATACGGCGTATGCGCGCCTCCTCGCTCTGCACTTGTTAAAATCTTCTTCTATTTATTCGCGGGAAACCGGAATACATTTGTGCCGAGGTCAAGAGGCCCGCTTCTACTTTGTTCCCCCACCCCCCTCCTTATGTGATTCGGCCATTGTGTATAGCTGGATTTTGAGGCTCATTTCAATGAGCCGCTTCTTTCTCGCGAGACTCTGTGTGATTTTTAAAGACTTGCATTGTCGGATCCTTTTCGAGAGTCGCGTTTTCCGACTGTTATTCTAAGAGAGAATTTTCTGCTCTTAGTATAAACATTCGATTCAGCGTTATTGCACAGGGCACTTTGCCGCTTTGTTCGAATCGTTTATGATAACTATGTCGTTCAGATACTTGTTGTCTTGAATTCATTGTACTGATTTAGTTAGATTTTTCTACTGAGATGGAGCTTACATTGTATTAATGTCAGAAAACTCCGGAACTTCTGCTTCTTACAAAATAAAGGAAAGACATAAATTTTAGTGACACGTGTTAATAATTTATTAGTTCCTATGAAAATTTAATAATTTTATTGTAATGCATAATTAAATAAAAACTTTGAAAAAGTTGTAACATTCAAATAAAACATTCAGTAATGTTAAGTAATCTCCATCAGTTTAATTAAACCTGATCTTCAGTGAAAGAATGGTTATTAAAATATGTTCACAAAAAAGTTTACTGTAGTTGAGCTAATAAATTATTTATACAAATTTACAGAGTATTGAAGATTTGAAATTTTAGGATAAAAAAATGTGAGATAATGATACAAAACAATCTATAATACAGAGCTAATCTTTATTTACTGGGAAAAAGCAGACTTCATTCAACTTATCAATTTTATTAACATCCTTTGACAAAATTGTTATTTTCACATTACAAAAATCAATGTTCATAAAATCAATGTAAGAGAAAACCAACCAATAGTTTAACAGGCACTTTGCTTACAATTCGTATCTAACGAACTACTCCACTTCGAAGGACTGGAGTATTCCAGGAATGTGATAGAAGAGACAATGCACGAAGCCCTTGCTAGTTCTCAGCTACATAACCGCTGTACTTCCGGTCATAATTCCATATCGTTTCATGTACGCCTTAACAACTCTATTCAAACCATGCTCTAACTTTCCAGTGGCCTAACCTGGCTTACGCGTTACCTTTGTCGTGTTTGCGCTTTACTCCATCATCCGATTTTCAGCTTATTCGTCAAAGTTGCGCTTTTCATTAAAATGCTTTAATACACCTTGATATATAGTTTTTATGAAGAGAGTTTGATAAAACATTTTATGTTAATTTTTTAAATTATTTTAATGGACCATAGAACTTTTTCCAAGCATTTTGTTTTTTTTCACAAAAAGGGTACTTTTAAAATATGTATTAAAAATTATGTTTTGTCGTAAACTTACTAATTTAGTTTTTACGTAATAATCAATATTATACGGAACTTTTTATGAAAAAATATTCTTATAAAAAATGTAAACAAATTCCACGATATTTTCACCAAAATTACATTAATTTCTCCATTCGTATTTTCTTTTGAGGTTCGTATATATGATAAATCAATTATAACACTTTAATCTTTTAATTATATGAATTTAAATATATAAAGAAATTTGCTTATTAATTCAGTATAAATATATCAAACTTTAATTAATATAGAACTGCGAGGTCAAACGCAAGATCTATTTCCGGTAAATTTAAATTCCCCTTAACTAGACGCAACAGCTCTCCGGTATTACCTGGAAATCATGTTAGATGGATTACGAAGCCAATATTGAACCTACTGATTGAAATTCTCGAGTCAAATTGCAAATACTGTCTTAAGATAGTTTGTATTAAAAGTTGGTAACGCTGCTTTTAAAATTATCTTGAAAATTTGCCAAAAACGCAAAAAAATTACCTTACAGGATAAATTGCTGGCCGTTCAAGGTTACACATAATTTTTTTTAATCAAAAAATTTTTTAACTACGAATTTTAAATACTACTACTATCATTGACAGTAAAATTACAACTTCTACGATTGTATATTTTAGTCATCCACAGTATTACACGCGATAAAGCTTTTTTCTAATGTTTCAATTACGAACAAAAAGTAGTAAAACCGGAATACACGCGCGTATCCGGTGACCGCGCGAAATAATATTTTTTCTCGGAGTGTTACAGAGGTACTTTTTTAACCTCCAGTAAGAAAAAAAGATGACGATATAATATTTCTGACTGTTAACAACGATAGTAACAAAGACTTGCCCTGTTCACTTAAAACTTATATATAAAACAAATTTTTTTATAAATATTTTAACGTTGATTATTATAGGTCAAATTGCGATAAGATAGAATTTTATGAAATAAGTGCACAAAACAGGTGGTTTACGCACAGATAGGATTTGTTGCCAGAGTGAAAGAGTGAAGCAAGGGTGTGAAAAACGCATACTTGAAACTTTTACTTAGTTTATTCTTGAGAAATATGTTTTTAAAATTGAATCCGCTTGAAACTAGTTTCGTTCGGAAAGCATTAGTTTTTTTTAATTTAATTTATAAGTCAACACTTTATACACTAAAAACTTATGTAAAAAGTCGAGTTTATAGCATATACCTTAAAAAAAAATAATTTTTTGAATTTCTCTATCTTATTTTATACAAAGATAACGTATCATTGATCTGCATCTTTTTAAAGCATTTTTTATTTTTATTATTAATATATAATAGTAGAATATATAATACAATTTACAAAAATACTATAAGTGCAAAATAAAATTTATGTAATAATATTAATCGATGAATTTCAAGATAAAGCTTTGTGTTGCAAACTTTTTATATAATCAAAACATTTTTTGATTAAAAATGTAAATAAATAAAATTATCAACGTATCACTTGGTTAATAAAATTATTTAACGTAAAAACATAAATGGAGTGTGAAAATCAATACAAAAATGTGATTGGTCAATCTAACTATGAGCATTATTCAAAGATTTGCTCTAAATTTTTACCTTGAAGCCTACACTCTAAACTTGATTATTAATGACTTGATTAAATTAATTTTTAAAATCTAACAAGTTTAAAATGTAGATTTAACTCCTAAAGTAACTTTTGTATTTACTAAATTTAATATCATTGAAAATTTGTACTGTATTGGATAAAAAAAATTCTAATAGATATTATATTAAAATAGTATATTAAAATTGAGATAATTAACTGTATTATAAATAGAAGTAAATATTTGCATCTAGTATTTATATTTTTAGATGCTGAAATAATTTTTATATATTAATATTTCTACAATATTATTATAATATTCCTACAATATTGAAACAATATTGTTATGATATTGTTACAATATTGAAACAATATTGTTATAATATTGTTGCAATATTGACACTCTTTTGCTATAATGAATACTATAATATTAACACAATATATGTAGAATATTAGTGCAGTATTTTGTAAACCTGTGAAATATTGCTAATAGTTTAGTGCTATTTTGTTACAATCTTACTACAATAATATCATTGCAGTTTTTTAGCATTATTATCAAAGGATTTATTGTTATCTATTTCTATGATATATAGTTACAGTCATGTTTCTGCAATATTCATAAAATATTTCTCGGACAAATAAGTTATCTTAAGAATTAAAACCAATATTTTAACCTTTTATAAAGGTTACTATATAGGTTTTAAACTTTTTACTTCTAGATTTTGCAATTTTAAGTTTAGAGTTTACACTATTATATTACTATAATCATATATATATGTATCGACAATCACGAAAACCTTAAAGTATCTGTTCAATGCGATCCTCATATCTAAAACAAAATAAAAATCCTCCAGGAGCTTTATATAAGTATTTCACATAAGTATTTCATATATTAAAAATCGTAAAAAATGTCAAAGTTTGGCTATTGTTTACCGTGGGACTGACATCGTGAGTCATATCCTACATAGTCTTTTCTCAAGACAAAAGTGTTAGTTACGATATTCCATATATAAACATTTTTACAAAATTTTCGGTCAATTTTCGATATATCGAGTACTTTAATGAAAATTCTACTTATTGTACGACATTACCCTTGGATACTGAAACGAACGTTTTAATATATCTAAAAAAAAATGCAAACAATTTTCGCTCGGTCGTATTCCTTAAAGCAGAAGTAAACTCCCCGAAAAACGTCCTTCCGCCCCTTCCTATCATATTTGAAAATCCCTTCGATCAGAAGTTCGGAATCTCGCTCAGTCCGATGTCTTCGGCGATGCGTGGACTCGACCGGCGAGAGCACGGAAGAGAAGTCAGCGCCCAGTATAGGGGGCGTTTGAGGGGAAGGCGGAGGATCGCGGAGAAAAAGACTAGTATCGCGGCGGATTGTACTGCAAAGAGAGATGTGGGTATGTACGGCTCCTTGTGTCGTTTTGTAACTGACAATGCTCAGGTTTTTCAGAATTTTGGATGTGATGGTAAGCGGGGTTGGTATAGTGCGTTCAAAGCACTTTGAAAGTGTAAATTTTCGCACATTATTGTCTTGGTCCAAGAAGAATGCTTATACTTTTTATTTTTCTATATTGGTTATGAAAATCGACATTGTTTGAAAATATTTATTCGAACTTTGAATAATCATATTTTATTGTGCTAAAGTTTATTTGAATGTTTTTGTACAGAAATTGATAATTCTTAAAATGTACTATAATATGAAAGACAATTATGGTAAAAATAATTCGTTAAATTAAATTATCGTCAAGTAAAAAAATTCGAGTATGAACAAGAAAAATTTTAGTAGTATTTAACATATTAATAAACCCTTTCTGTCTAGACAAACAAAAAAGTGTGCTCAAAATAGCAATTAAATTTATAGCTCAAATTTAACATTAATCTTTCCAATCAAAATTTAAATTTTATGAACTTTTATTCTAGCTAAAAATGGTCATTGCAATGATAACGTACTAATTATTATAAAAAAATTAAGATTCATCTGCTTCATTCATTCACAACTAGTGTCTTACGATTGGCGCTTCTAACGGTTTATCGCTGTAGGAAAGTTCAAACTTCTTTAACAAATCATTCAAAGCGCATAAAAGCAAGTATATATAAACGGCAAACTTGAGTACTTGGAAAATGTCTTTCTCGATAGGCAAGCCCCATCGGAACATCTTTCTGGGACTAATCTACTAAAGTGCTTACATCTGCTGTGATTAACGTCTAAGATCCATAGAAACCTAAGATTAACTATATTCTGCTCACGAATTTCTAAGAAAAAAGTTAAGATTTTCGTTCTAGAACTTACGAGCATAATAAACATTTTATGAAAGTCTCATACCGTTTACGAAGACTAGTATTTAGTATGCTTAATAATATTCCCAAAGAGAAAACGTTATTTTTTCTGTGATAGAACAATTAATTGCAGGGCGTTAATTTTATCTTGTTCTAATATAAAAGTAATAATCTCAGCACACAACATACGCCAGATAATATGTATTATCTACAGTAAAGATTCGAATCGCTTGCAAGTATATAAAATTATTAACTTTTCTAAAAGAAAAAAAAAAATCACGTATCCTCATAGTAACACTGTAAAAAAAACATCTCAATCAAATCGAAAAGTCTCATCTTCGAAAAATGTCAATCAGCTGCATAAGCATCCCGAGATCCAGGCCCTCCCCAGGCTGCCTCCCCGCGGCAAGCTAAATCCCCGTCCGACAAAAATGTCTCGACGGGCACCCCCTCTTAGCAACAGCGACTCGCCTAGCTTGGCTACGGCCCTGGGCGCTCTCTCAGCAGCGCGCAGCGACCGGCTGGCTAGCTCGCGCGCGCGCCGTGGCCTCCGCTCACTCGGGCTCGCACGCGCACGAGGCCGGCTGTAAATTGGCCGCTAGAGCGCCGACAGTGTATGTGTGTCTGTGTGTGTGTGCGTGTGCGCAAGCAGGCAAGGTACATAGCCGCACGCACACGTACGCATACATGGAGCCGCGCGCGCAGAGAGCGCCGCGGCCCGGCGATGTGGCTATTGACCGAAACTCTCGCTCGCGCACACAGACCGGCCGGTCAGCTGTGAGAGAGCGAGGAAGAGAGAGAGAGAGAGAGAGAGAGGAGAGAAAGAGAGGAGAGAGAGAACTGCTGAGCGCGCACGGCCTGTGCGCTTGCACACACTACTTAGAGGCGCACGGATACAGCGTACTCATACATACACGTACACGAATATAGCTGGCGGTACCTTTTCTACATTGTAAGCGCGGAGAGTGTGCGCCTCTCCATCTATATATGTATATTCGGGAAATTCAATAATTTTCGCGCTCCGTACAAAGCGCCCGCTAGCCCACGAGAGCGGGGAAAAATTCCTTTTTTTCCTTTTTCCTTTTGGTTGCCAAGTCGACTTTGCCGCGCGCACGCTCTTGACGGGGCTTGCTCTTTAAATTACATATTCCTCGAACTGCCTAAGGCTCTGTCTCTCTAATCTCATTAGCTATTTCTCTCTCTCTCTCTCTCTGGCTTTTCGCTCTCGTCGCCGATTCACGACTGCGCTAAACGACGAGGCAGCAGCAGCAGCACCTCAAGTGTCATCGTCGTTCATACATATACAGAGTCAACGTGCGGAGGATCGCTGAGCTCGGAAACGGGCGAAAAATGTTTGTAAAATTCGAGAAATCTCTCTCAATATCTCTCCTGAAATTTTCTTGTCCATCGCTAGCGTTTAACGACAGGTCTCGAAACTTTGTCAGGGATAGAATATTGTAGAGTCGCGTAAAGGAATTGGCAGTGCTAGTTTCCAGTGCGCTCGCGCATGTGTATATGTGAATGTGTGTGTGTGTGTGTGTGTGTGGAAAGCGCCGGTGGAAAGCCGCGGCTGTGCCCGAACAGCTGAGGGGGAAAAAGCGGCCGGAGCGAACGAACGAGCGAGCGAGAGGCAAAGAGAGAGAGAGAGAGAGAGTTCCGCAACTACTAGCACACCACTACTACTACAGGCGAATAGAGCGCCCAGAGCCTCTCTCTCTCTCGCTCTCGGCGTGGAAAAAAAAGGTGCGCCAGTGTGTGCGGGTGTGCAAGTAGTAACAGCGGAGGTGGAGGCGGCAAAGAGGGGCGCTCTCTCGTTTCTTTTACATACAGACACACAGACTTGCGCGCACTCGGATATACAGATCGTATAAGTGTGTGCGCGCACGAGAGCGAGAGAGAGAGGGAGATGGAGCGGCTTTGTGCGCTCGCGTACAGTCGCACACTTGCTTAGCAGGCGAGTCGGCTCGCTCGGCGCGCTCTCTCGTATATACGCTCTCTTTGTGTGCTGGTCGCGCGTGCGCGGCTCCGATCCCTCTGTGTGTGTGAGCGAGAGAGAGAGAGAGCTCGCTCCGTCTCTGTCGCAGCAGCAGGAGCAGCAGCAGCAGCGGCAGCAGCGCGGCGGCGCACCGAGAGAACGAGCGGCTCAGTTCCTCGTCGACCGATCTCCAAGTGCACACAGAGAGCGCTCGCTCGCGCTCAGAGCGAGAAAGAGAGAGAGCGAGAGAGAGAGAGAGAAAGAGCGAGAGAGAGAGAGAGAAAGAGAAAGAAAGGGGAGAGCGGCCGAGAGCGAAGAAAGTACAGCGCTCTGGGATATAGTGTACAGTGCAGTGTGCGATACGACGTCGAGATTATTATGGGGAGAGTGTGAGCCGTGCTACTGTGCTCTCCGCTCCTTCACACACACGCACACATACATTCACATACTCACACACACGGGCGCGCACGCACACATACAATCGTGCGCGGGCCAGAAAGAAAAAGGGAAATCAGGAGAGTTCGGCTGCTGCTCCGTACTCCGCACAGAGAACATCGAAATTCGGCTGAGAGAGAAAGAGAGCGAGAGAGACAGAGAGAAAGAGCTAGAGAGTGAGAGAGAAAACGAGAGAGACAGCGGAGACAAGAGGAACGTCGGTACAAGAGAACCGGCTCTCGCTTCTGCTGCTGCTGCCTCCATTTTCCAGAGCCCCGAGCGCGTAACCGGCAGCAGCGGCGACGGTGGCGGCGGCGGCTGCTGACAACCTCAAAGAGTCGTCATGAGCAGCGACAGCAGCAGCAACAGCAGCAACAGCAGCAGAGCCAGCGAGAGCAAAGTGGCTGCAGTGTCAGCAAGGCGCTGATGGCCTTGCGGCTGCTCCAAAAATCAGCAGCATCAGCTGAAGCGCGAGGAGGACGGGTCTACGTCGTCGTCGTCGCCGCCGTCGTAGAATAGTAGTTCCTTTCTTACCGACACACGGCGGCAGCGCGCACGCACACATGAGCGGCCAGTGAGGGGGGAATGACGACGACGAGGGGCGCCGAAGGAGGTGGCGGAGGAGGAGGACGGCGCTGCCAGCAGCAGGAAGAGGAGGAGGTGGAGAGGCAGCTTCGGTAACGTGTCTGTGTCTCTGTCTGTCTGTCTGTCTGCCTGCCTGCCTGGCTGTGTGCGTGCCTCGAAGCGCTAGCAAGCCGCTATATCTCACTCTCGTGCAAGCGCGAGTGCGCGGATATATATACACATATATATATATATTCGATTTAATCGAGGGCCAAAGAATCGCAGACAGCGCGACCTGGACGTAATCTTTGGGAGCGACACGGCAGCCGGCTTCGACGAGGGACGTCTCTACCTGGAGCTCTTTCTCTCGATTAGTAAGTGTAGGAGCGAGAGCAGAGAGTGCACAGCAAGAAAGAAGGAGGGTGAGAGAGAGAGGTATATACCGGCGCTTCGATCCGGCCTTATCGATTTTACAGAGCTCCGAAAAGAGGGAGGAGAGCGAGAGAAAGAGAGAGAGAGAGAGAGAGAGAGAGAGAGAGAGAGAGAGAGAGAGAAGGGTGCCCCGACGTACACGGCCAACTACATATACGCACACACGACTGATCGTGCGCGCTGCCGAGGAAACTGAAAACCAGCAGCAACGGCGCCGATCTCTCGATCAGCAAAAACTTGCTCCTCGTTTTGCGCACATCTCTCTCTCACCCGCTCGCACTTGAAGCGCACCAGCACGAAGAAGTGTATATTCGCGCAAGAGTGAAGAGAGCCGGACGAGTTAAGGAGAGAGAAAGAGAGAGAGATTGAGAAAAGAAAATAAAAAAGAAAGAAGCAGAACGAAGAACAGTCTGCGTGAGCGCGAGCGGAGTGGGATAGCAGGCATTTTCGACAAGCGATTAGCGGCGACCTTGAGAAAGCCAGAGAGCGGCGGCGCGCCGCGGGTCACCGAGGGAACGTGTCTCTCTGTCTGTGTGCGTGCCTCGCCGACTGTGTCCGTGTGCACCTATGTGTCTGTGTTATAAGCCCGCTCTATCGTGTGAGTGTGCGTATATACGCGCCGATAGCTATACCTATACACGAGCGGTATAGCGCTTATATAGCCGAGTGAAGGATTAAAAAAAGGTGGAGCTCTCGGCAAGATAGAGAGAAAGAGAGAGAGGGACACTTTCGAGATTTAACTTCGCGATATACGGGAGTGTATATACAGAGGAAGGCGCTAGTGCTACAGGAGAGCGAGAAAAACGGAGGAGAGCAGCTACTGGTTTTTGGCTTTCCGTGGAGCGCCGGTCGATCCTCGCGATCACGCACACACACACACGCGCGCGCGCACGGCCGCTCACGAAACTTCAGCGTTTGAGCCTAGAAGAAGAAAGAGAGAGAGAGAGACAGAGTCGAGAAGCTAGAGAGCAGCTCTGCTTTTAAGGACTGCTCCGAGAGCACGAGAAAGAGAGAGAAGGAGAGAGAGGAGAGAGAGAGAGAGAAAAAGTGACTACGAAGGCGGAGAAGGAGGGAGCAGCGAGAGAGATCGAGGAGCGCTCTGGTGAAGGAGGCGGGATGCCGGAGGAGAGGGAGCAGAGCCGTCTCTCTCTGTCCTCTTAACCGGTCGGCCGCGGAGAAAGAGTGCGCGAGCGTACGCCACGTGAATATACAACAAATTTCCATTCGACAAGTTTCCTCTCGCTCTCTCGCTCCTGCGACTGTCTGTTCTCCGAGGTCGCGAGCATGGGAGATCTCGGCACGTGGCGCATTAAGTCGTTCTAACCTCCAAAAGATCTCAAGAGGTTAATCGGGAGAGCGTAAGAAAGATAGGAACCGACCTCCAGGATGGAGAGCTGCAGTAGGATCATTGCGCTGAGGAACGATCAGGACTCGCCGGAGAGCCTCAGCCTGAGCAAGGTCGACCGGCGCAAGACCTAAAACGGTGCCAGTCCCTCTAGACCTGATCCAGCACCGTCGAAGCTACGAACCTATGCGCTCTCAAGCGGAAAAGCTGACGGTAAGCTGGTAGTTTAGACGCCGTTGTGCGAAACAAAGTTGATAGTGCGGGTGCTCGTGTCCAGCAATAGCAGCAACAGCACCTCACGGAGAGAAAGAGAGAACGCCGCGCGCCTTCGATGTGCAGCAGCAGGGCGGCAGCTCGGGACTCGCCAATCCGAATCAGTGATGAAGCGAGCCAGCGGCGCTGCCGGCACAGCCTCAGCTCCAGCAGCTCAGGTACAACAGCAGCAGATGCCCCTTGTCGGCCCAGCACTGCTCTATCATCCCTCCGGCGCCGGACTTGGGCGTAACATCGCCGCGACCGGCAGCGACGAGGTCACGATACAACAGCAACAGCAGCAACAGTACGAAAGCAGCAACGATGAGACGAAGAGCATCAGCCTCGGGGCTGGCGGCCCGGTCAAGTCGCCAGCAATGTCGCGACTGCTAGCCGTCGACTCCGAGAATTACATGCTGCGCAAGGGCGCCAGCAGTGCGCCCGAGCAGCAACAGCCCCAGCGCGGTGCGACGAGCGGCAGCCCGTCGGTTGCCATCGTCCAGCTGGCAGCCTCATCCGGTCTCAGCAATGGCCAGCTCAGGCGAGCCACGGCGGCTCAGGCCTTCGGCCCCACGCCCAAACAGTTGCTCTGCAAAGCGCAACCGGTAATCAGCAACGGCAGCGTTCTCATCTCGCGGCAGGATGAGCAGCAACTCGAGCTGAAGGAACAACAACTGCAGAAGCAGCAAAATGGAACCAGCAACAGGAAGAGCGGGAGCAGGAGCTGCGCCAGGCTGGCCTCCTTTCATCGGCTGCTCTGCTGGTGCGACCTCGACGACGAAGAGCGCACCTCGTTGCTGCTCAACGACAACGCAAGAAACCTCAACAACAACCTGCAGAGCATCAACAACAACAGCAGCAGCAACAGCAACAATAACAACAACAACGATAAAGTGCTCGGGGTTGATGAGGGTAACAAAGTGCTCGCGGAAAAAAACAGGCGCGACGATGTTGATAAAGATGATGTCGATGTTGATGATGTTGATGATGATGATGTCGTTGATCGTGCTCGTGCGTGCGAAAATAAGCGCGATTCTTTGCCCGGTGAGCGTTGTTGCTGTATGTGCGGCTCTGTTTGTCCCTCAGAGTGTCACGCGTGCTTCCACAACGTCTGCGCGGAGCGGGCCAGCCAGCGACCCTGCCGATGGAGCAGCAAGGGCCACGCTCTGCCCGGCCAGGTCTACGATAAGGAAAAGGTGAGTTCATTTTTAACAATTTTTTTTACCTATCTTCTGCTGGAGTTGGTCTTAATTTCAAGTTGACCAGTTTGACTTTTTAAATTCTTGCGAGTTGATTTGTTTGTGAATTTAAGGAAACAAAAAAATGTTGAATTTTTGCTGATTAATTTTAATGTTTAATATAGAAGAAGAAACAACCATTTGATAATCAATTTGAAGTTGTGACTACCTCAGCAGACCACTCAAGTATAATTACGATAACAATGCAACAATGTATTGTTGCAGTTTAGTCGATTAGCCTTTAAAGTAAATTATCTACATGATTTATGTCTTAAGAATTGAATAAATAAGTATGTGTACAAAATAAAAAATAGGTCTGTTAAAATTTTAACGGTATACTGATCCAACATTTTATTAGTTAAAGCTAATAATAGATACAAAAAGTCGGAAAGTGTGAGAATACATTTAAAACTAATGCGTTTTTGATTCTCAAAGTAATTTATTTAGTTCCCTGCATTACTTATAAATGCAAAATCAATATACTAAACATATAGTTTCAAATAAATTCCCTCATTATTTTTTACCATTCATTTTTAGACTTGTGAACAAATAAGTCGTAAAGATTCTTTCAAAATGAACTGGTTTACACTAGACTTAACATTTCAAAAACGCTTCTGTTGCGCTGAAATTACCAGCGCAGAAAAAATAAGTGACACTTGATTTTTGTAATGCAAAGCAGAGCTGCATGATAAGAACACGAGATCTCTAGCGTCTTTTTTGCTTCGTTTCAATGAAATTCGAATCCCGAATGCTTTGACAGCGCGCGAACAGACGACTAAACACTACAAACGTGACGATAGACAGGAGAGGGGTTAAATTATCGGAGACAGTTGCTGTTTAATTAATCGATTTAGAGTTCGATCTTTAATTAAAAATTTAAAAGGATAGTTAAGTCTAAGTCTTTAGTAGAGGAAATATTTTGTTTATTCTAATGCTGAAATGTCAATTGTGCCGGTAATATAGCTTTATTTATCTTCTAATGTGGAATTTCGTCGATTATTCGTCCGGACATAAATGGAGCTTAAAATAACTGAAGATAGAAAGTCAAATATATAAATCCAGCATATCTTATGCATGTATACGTGAAAACTCGTTTTATCTGAAAAGAAAGTTTGATTTTTAAACGCTTAAAACTAGTCGGTTGGATCGCTCGACGTTCGGCTTGAAAAATTCACGGCATTTCTAAGTCCGTACGAAAATGACAATTTTAAAGAGGGCAAAAAATGTAGCAGCGGTCAGCGTGATCACATTTATACCAGTGCGAAAAAGGTATACTTTCTAAATCACAAACGTAAACCCAACATCTATAAGCTCGAATCATTCCGATAATTAATTAAAATTATAGTGACGTCATTTATTATTGCAACGATCTTGTAAATCGAGCATAGGTGGAATCTGACTTCTACAAAATACGCGATACACAACTCGAGATCGAAAGTCTTGCGAAGTAAATCATACGGCGCCGATTCGATTATACCAAGCCTCTAATTTTATTCGCCAATCGACGACGAAACCCTTTTAATCGGCTATCGGGAAAGAATTTCCCTCCTTCTTAACCTTTTTAAAGCACGCCCCCCCCCTCCTCTCCGTGACGGCGAAATTTATTTACAGCGTCGGAACGGCCGGATCGTCGCCTCCTCTTCGGACGTCCTTCTCCCGCGCTGGGCTCTGATTCTATTTTATGCGTCAACCGCGAATGTACCTCGGGAAGAAAAATTAAATGGAGAAGGTGGAGGAGATTATGAGGTCAGGGCTCCTTTTTTCTCATTCCATTAAGTGCACTTTATTGTGTTTTATTGTACTTGAAAAGGTTAAGTAGTGAACTGTTTATTTACTTGATTTTTCAGTGTCCTTTAAATTCTGGTGATACTTTTTTCAGTAAAATTAATATATTATTTGATCAATTTTTTATATAGTAAGCCTGAGATAAAAATCAATAACTAAATCTGTATACAGTCTGCGTACTTACTCAGTCTCTGAAAAAGTTTTATGCATGATAAATACTTTTTATAAAATATAAAATTGAAAGTTTTAAATCTGAAATCCTTCAATTAAATTGAAATTAAAACTTATATTAAATATGTATATAATTCTTTCTAATTACGGTATTTTAAAATATTATGCAGTTGATTATGCAAAATTAATTCAGGTAGGGTGAGAAAATTTATACATAATTGCTCACGGTTATCGAATGCACACGCGAGCACGAAAATCAAATGGAGTAGCAAACAGAGAGAGAGAAAGAGAGAGACAGATATTTGATTAGATTCATTAAGCGGCTTGACGTAAAACATTAGAACCTTTAAATAAATTTTAAATGCATAGTTATGATAACAATAAGTGCGCCTAGAAAAAATACTTTGGTACAGCTAATCAAATTATAGTCACAATAAAGTCAAAAATAAAAACGTCATAATAATACCTTGTAAAAATTTAACAAATTCCCCCGTCACTCATAAACTTTTCCACGTACCCAAAACGCTACATTACAGCAAACTAATCATCGAATTCTCAATGCCATTTTCAATTCTCAATTTTATTTCACGAAGATAAGTCCGCAGGAAAAACCGGTCTCAGGATATCGCACATTTTCCACGGATCGCATTTAGCCGGGTTCACGAGCTAGTGCGTGCGAGGCAGGAGGGAAGGAGAGCAAGAAACGATCGTTAATTCAATCAATCATCCTGTCGGTGCGCGAGTACAATTATTGACAATGAGCGAGGCCTTCTCTCGTCGTCGTTTCGTTGATAATTGTCGCCCCGATGCTCTTTCGAGGCTGAGCGGGCAATTTTTTTTTATCTTCAAGCTCCCCGGGCTTTCACCTCTTAAATTGAAAATGATTGAAATTTAAGGTGAATTACGAGGAGCGATAGAAAGCCCGGTGGAATCCGCTTTCGCAACAATGTCGCGGAGAAATTTTCGGTACTGATAATCGAGGCAATTGGCTTTTGACGAATTTGCAGTTTTTCAAAGCGAGGGTTATTTCGGTGTGTCAAATGCAGTTCCGATGTAATAAAGGCTGAATATTGCACTGCGACGCTTGATTACAATTTCGAGATAGTTAATTACATCAGTGCGGGCTGAGCGCTATGTAATTAGAATCGCCCATTATTCGGGGTGCATGTTATTTTGTCGTTGTGATGTCATTTGTTTCCAGGGGTATAAGAAACTTCATTATTAATCACTTATTTTATTTTATTTTATTAACAATTTAAGAAAAAAAATTTTCAATTATAATTATATAATTACTCTTTTTTAAGGATGTCGATCTTCTAATATAATATAAAAGTAACTCGTGAATATAAAGATTAGCAAGAAAATCTGTTAAAAATTTAGTGAGGGTTTCTCAATAATTGATTTAACACTATAAATCTAAATAAATCTAGATATATCAAATTGATTATTGTTCTGAAAATTTCACAATAAAGTTGTACTATAAAATTAAAGAATATAATTTATTTATAACATAAAGTTAGTTTTTACATGTTACAAAGCCAGGTTCATTAATATATTTAATTATAGATTAAGTTCTAGAATGCATATACATACCACATATTTTCTATTTTGAATTGTAAGTATACACTATACTATTTTCTATATAATTCAAATTAAATTTTTAATTCAAGCTTTTTCTTATAAGTTCTCATATAATATTCTTCTTTTACTACTTTATTATGAAAAAAATTTGAAAATCTTTTAAAAAGGCATTAAATAATACTATTTCTACTATGAATAAGACAATTAAAAATAATGATTATGCATTAAACTTAGCATTAGATTGATTTAAAGCTTGTTACTCAACAATGATTCGAACTGTAAATGTTAATATTCTCTATCATGTTATTATTCAATAACCAAATAGACCCAGTTCTAAATAAAAAATACATTATGTTAGTAATTAATTTTACTAATTAACATGCATTCGACAAAATAAAATTAGGAAAAAAAATTTGCGCAACATAAAACTCAGTGAAAGATTCGTGAAATTTTCACGCAGTATACAAATGAAAACAGCTTGGAAACAAAGTTTTTACGAATCTCGAATCTACCGCCTGTATTAATTCTCTCGGGCTTGGATTTGGTATTCCAGCACTCGACTGTGCACACGCATAATTCATCGTTCTGACCTTTTCTCACAATCCGCGAGCCTCGTTGATTGTTTCGTCTGCGAGTTTTACACTTCATGGATTTAAATGAGGGACAATTTTTCTTTCTCTTTCCGTATTATATGCAATATTTGTTCTAAAAATAATTTATTCCACTTGGAATATTTTGTTCGTCAATTTATGTAAAGTTGATTTAAAAACTGACAGGTGAAAAATTTTTTTTCTTAAAAATCTTAAAGCCATGGCATTTACCTTTTAATTGTTCGTAATTTACGTTAGCAATTTGGCCCGTATAATAAGCACCCAGGATTCGGAGAAGCTCAAATTATTCACTGCAGCACTTCTTGCTCGATCCCCTTCAGCTTCCACCTTGGGTGCAACGTTCCTCGACAAATCGAAGAAAAAAGAGCTTCGGAAAAAATTTCTAGCGCGACGAAGAGGAGGAGCGACTCATTCTCTCTAAAAATGACTTGACCTTCACGCGCAAGCTTGAGCATACGAAATCTCTCTCTCACTCAGACTCACACTCTTACAGCCGTGCGCTCCTCCGCTGTTAAGGGGGGGAAGGCCGTCAGCCTATAAAAGCGCGTACGTGTGTCGCAGGTATGCGCGCGCGCGACTTATCGAGCGGGGCGGCCGAAGACCGGCTCTATACTTAAACGGATTCCCCTGGCCGCCGGCCAGAGAAATCGTGCGATTCGCGTACTTCACGAAATTCGCGAAGACAGAAGAAGAGGGAGGGAGCGTTCTTTCTCTGACGAGGGGCCGCAGATGCTTTGACTATGTTACTGAATTTTTTAAGACCGACGAACAATGGCTTGTGGATGGCGAGGAAATTCTGTAGCTTCAATTTTTAGGCGAGACTTGCTGGATTTTGAAATTAACGGGATAAAAAGAGGAAGCTTGATTTTTGTCGTTTTGGAGAACCGTGAGAGTGCGTTGGCTTTTGTTAAGGTAGCAGCTTATACAGCGTAGTCTATTTGCTATCTATAGTCTTTAATTTAGTAAAATCCATTTATTATATACGTTTTCAATTTTAGAATCTTTTTAGAATCAGAGCAAAGTTTTAAATACGAAAAAAATTATTTTAGGGAGAGCAGAACAAAGTTTACTCACTGACGTTCAATTTGCTTTGTCCATCCACCTTAAGCAGTTCACAGAAATAAACATGACATTATCTCAGGCTCATACTATTTTTAATTTTTTAAAAGTACTATCTTAGTTGTCTCGTGTAATGTTTGGCAGCGTCTTTAAGCCTTTCATAAACTGCGGGCATTGCGTACGTTCTGTAATCCTAAAATGAACTTACAATATAATTTTAAATGGCTCTTGATTTATTGCTTTAGAGCGTTTAATTTGATCTTGACTAATGAAACAAAAATTTTATCATGAAGCAAATGGACAGTTTATGGAAGCCGTAAAATTTACTTATCGTGCATCTCATGCCAAATGTTCGCAAATCGAATCAATTTGAATTAATTTCATTTTGGTAATTAAAATTAAAATTTAAATTGCGTAACTAGAAATGGAACCCGTCTGAATTTATTGGTCTTACTTTTGAATCAAGAACAAGCTCAACGACAAAATCTAAAAGCAACTTTCAAATTTCAACGGTACACTGAGAGAAATATTTGATAAAATTTAGTACAAACGTAAGACAAAATACTATGTAGTATACAGTAATGATGTGACGTACCGATTTAGGAATAATTTCTCTAGATTAATATTAAAAATTGTCACGTATGTAATAATTGTTACAGTATTAGTTCATAAAGAAGTATTCTTCATATCTAATAGCAATTGCTACTTATTACAGTAAAAAATATTTTTAGAATTTTTACTAGATAGTTTAGTAAATATTTATAATGAACTTACTAGTGAAATATATTAAATATAGCAAATAATTTTATACATCAAATCAAATTTTTCTGTTGAGAGAGATATAGTAAAAAGTCTTATTTTATTTACTACTATTTCTAAGTGTGTTTATTTTGCAAACTAAACTATAACTTCAAAATATTCTGTCAACTTAAAATTATCTTTTCAAAATTTATTCTTGTGTTAACATTAACAGCTAAAAGGTCATGATTTCAATTCTAACTATGATAAGATTTTTCTCAATGTTATTTTTATTTAGAAGCTTATCTAAAATGAATAAATAAATCAAAAATTAAATAAATTAAAGAAAAAAAATTATTTTTTTTTTTTTTTTCAATATATTCCCTATACATTATAACGTATTTCTATAGTTCGCAGCAATTTTTCATATATTTATAATAAATTTTATTAATACATTTCATCCAACATAAATAGCGTAAATTTCTAAATACTGATCTAATAAAACTCGCAAATCACTGGGATCCCTCTCTCTTTCTCGTATGTTGAGAAAATCCGTAAAAATCGCGGCACAGCGCTCTCTTATCGACGCGACCACGACAGTGGCGTCGTACTCCGCTTATCGCCTATATAAATTACTATATAACAATCGGCCTTATGAAATCGGCCGGATTACATCTGTGCAGCGGCCAATTAAAATAATCTCGCCCCGTTTCGTGTAGCATATAATAAAACTCCCAGAACTCTCGCGCGTGTATATATACCTTAAGAAAAAAAAAACTCGACCTCCGCTAATAGTAGCTTCTTGATATTCAGCGTTTTTATACTTATCGTATTCGAAAATCAAATAAGCAAACAGTCAAAATATGCGCAGCAGGCTCGGCCGCAGAGAGAAAATCGCGATATTTTTCAAAACGTCCTCAAGTTTGCGCTCTCCGCAGTCGTCAGATGTAATGTTCATCCTCTTGCCTGCCGCGCAACCCAATCTATCTACATTCCATCACTGGAGCGCTCGCGCGCTCGGGCAGCGACTCATTTTTCTTCTGCGAACGAGATTAATTTTTCCATCTAGCTGCCGTGCTCTTACTCTCGTTTCTGTTTCTCTCCTCCTTCGTCGAAATTATCGACGCGTTCGTGCGCATATCTAATCTTCCGCGCGCGAGCGCACGCGTATGTGTCTGTATCTGTGTCTGTGTGTATGGGTAAGTGTGCGCGATTCTTTACACATAAGTCGCTTAAGCAGTCGCGCGGTCTGCGTGAATTTAGACGATGACGATAAACTTCGCGCTGTACATGAATATATGGAAGTTCATAGCGTTTGTTTCGGAATACATCGAGGACCGTGCGTATGTGTATATTGATTGTTTTGCTGCTAGACGGCCAGGCAGCTCAGAGAATGTTCGTAGTTTTGAAGTAGATGCTTATTCGTAGTTTTTTTTTAAAGCGCGATTCGGCGGGATGAGTTGATATCTGTTGTAGATACTTCGACGGCTAATACAGACTGGCGTATTGATGAATATATTCTCGAATAATAAGTTAGACAGGTTCTTATTAGGTCATCATTAGGATTCCTTACTATTAATGTAATTGTGGCAGTTAGTTGAACCCTCGTTTGAGCCTATTTAGTACATAAAGAAAAATAAAATTGAGAAGGCCTAAGTTCGTCAAATATAATTTACTAGGGTTAAGAATGTTTATACATTTTTACGATAATAAAATTGCTAAAGAAATTTAAAATAAAATATTAAATGTGCTTTAAAACATGTAGTAAAGCGAAAAATTGATGACTATATGTATCTCATCTTTTATCTTAATGCATATTTTCTGAAATACGAGCATTATGATGCCCGAGTTTACGAATGTTAATTAAAAACGTGTGAATTCCACCAAGCAACGTGGAAATATGTTCTTCAAACATTCCTATAAAATACGAACTACTATAAAGCTCGTTTCATCTAAGCAGCATGTAAAATTGAAAAAAATTGAAGTTCTTAGATAAACATTGAGTGCGCGATATACTCGCTGGCGTACTATCGTAGTGTCAAAAGTTCAAACGAACTATATAATGAAAATAATAAAAAGGAAAGCCAGTGTGCCTGGTTAACTGGCCGTTCGACTTTTCAGAAGACGTAATAAATTCTAAATTTGAAAAATAAAACAAAAATTTCCCGAAAATTTGGCCGAGACTCTCGAAAGGCGCTGGCTTCTAAAGGAAACTTGTGCGTAGTGACGCGCGGTTGTCTGCCCAGAAAGCCGATAAATCTCGTCGCTGTTCTGCTGCCTAATGAAAATTCATGAAATACGCGGGCGCTTCTCATTCGTACCGCGTTATAAATGTATCTATAGAGCGTCTACAGCGCTTAGGCGTTCTAATATAAAATAATACTAAACAAAACTCAGTTTTTATATTTTGTTCAGTTTTGTTGAATTTGAATTTGGAATTAAGAGCGTTTCAACTTTGACTTTTTTATAATGCAATTTTGCTTCGTGATGTTGGAGTAAAAATCGAACTTATTCATAAAATTTTTAAGATAATAAACTCAAATGCGATTATAAAACAGTTTTATCTAAACTAAAAGAGGTTATTTTTATAACAAAATTTTTTCATATAACTAAGCAAATTATAATTCTATGAAAGTAAAAAGTAATAAAATTGTTAAAATTTTTTCGATAACAAAGTTACGATTCGATGTGTACTGATCAAAAAGAATTTTGAAACTTCTCCAGCACTAACGTTATTATAAATCCGTTATTGCCCAAGGAGGCTTGTATATACCTGAGAATCACTAACGTAATTCTCGAAGCCGAAATTTTTCGACCGATTATTAAAAGGATACACGAGTTTTCGATATTCCAGCGTCATTGGCGCCCGAGTGTATACGTGGGTGTCGCGCCGAGAAAAAAAGGAGGCTAGCGAGCTAAAAAGGCGTCTCGGGAATGGGGAAATGTCAGGCGCGAGAGGAAGGTCGCGATATCTCTCTCTCTCTCTCTCTCTCTCGCTCTCTCGCTTTCTCCTCTCCTTATCGTCTCGTCCTCGCGACTGGTCTGTGTCGTCGTTTCTCTCTCACTCCTCTCCACTCGACACTACTCGGGGTCGTCATCCTTTCTTTTTTTTTATAACTCGTCGTTTTTACTTTTTTTTTGTCGTCGCCGGTGCAGCTTATCACGCAAATTTCCTGTATACCAAACGAGGAATTTTTCTATCGGCTATATAAGTATACATATAAACAGTCGGTGATTTTTTTTTATTCGCGAAATATTATGTCTATCCTGTATCCGTCTGGTTTTCAATAAAGCTTTTTTTTATTTTTAAGAAGATGTTCTGATTGAAAAATGCAGCGAGGATCATTAGTGTGTTTTAAATTGTAAACCTTACATGACTAATAAATTTTGTCTAGGCTTTAGAAAGCGTTTTCCAATACTATGAGGCGCAGGAAATTCTGCTGTAACACTTTGTATAAATTCGGTCTAAACTGATGAAACGACACTAATCTTTGATGAATTCTTCCAACAATTTAAAAATGTTAAAAACAATAAAACCATTATAAATCTTATTAAATTTTTAATATTTTTGACAACGCATTAATCATACTTTTTTCATTTACTGTAACTAGATATGACTAGAATGTTATAGAAACGTAAACTTTTAAAAAACAATTTTTGAATTTCATTTTAAAAGTCACGCGTTACACTACGAATAGTATTTATAGACAATTTAACCATAATTAACGATTTTTTCCCCTCTTTAGTGGACTCACTTAGCCATCGTATTAATAGAAACAAGTACAGATAAAAATTAATAAAAAGTATTATACTCACGAAATTGATTCGTTTTCTTGATGATAGTTTATAAAATATAAGACTTATTTTCTTTAAAAATTTTTATTGATACTCATAAGATGCTTAGTTTATACACTATATATGAAGATGATCAATCAGAAAATAAAGACTATATGTGCAATAAAGTCATAGGATAAACTTTGCATTACCTTAAAACATTTAAATAGTATATAAATTTAGTTATATTTATTTAAGCAAAAGCTATGACGTTTTTTTGTTAAACGGATCAAAATAAATATAGGGGTCATCAAAATTTTAGTTTATCTGCAACTTTTTAAATTACATTCCAGAATCCACTTTTTGCTTAGCTGCAGATGTTTTATTCAATTTCAGATAGAAATAATTTAATTAAAAATAACTTTTTTAATAAAATATTTTTATTAGTTATTTTGTGGATATTTTATAATTTTAGAATATATTATTTTGTAAACAAAGTTAAATAAGAAATAAATAAATTACACATTTTAATAAAAAGAGGATAAAAATACCATTTTATTCATAAGTAATTTATAAAATTGTTCAAAAAAATTTAGTGGATTGAAGTCATAAAGTTTTACAAAATTAAACTCTAATTTAAATAATGAAACAAAATTTTTTTTTAATGTTTGAGTAATCAAACTTCATTTAGCTGCTATTAAAATATTAACTACAAAATTATATTCTTAAATGCTTTGAATATTAATAAGAAAGACGATAAATTTTAACCGCCAAAAAACTTTCTCAGCAAAGCAATGTGCGTGACTACAACCTAAATTTCAGCATCTAAAAATCTTCAAAAAAGATTGCTCCGACCATATGGGGATAATTTGAAGTTTTCAACCTTTTAACCAGTAATTTGGGCAGTTCACCTTCGAGACAATTCCTTAACTTCACGATAGAAGGAGAACATTGCGTGAACTATTATACGCCGTAGAATTTCTTGCAAGTGGCGACGTTCAGAAATAGCGTTAATAGTCCGTATTGCTGCCAAAAATATAAAGCGCCCGTCGTTAATGCGTGCACGCAACTTCTGGTGCGAAGTCTGCCTCTCTTTCTCTGCTAGGCCCCATAATGGCTTCGAGAAAATTACTTACTGAAGTTGATGTTTGCATGCACGGCTTTTTGAATTACGAGCTGCGTTAATTTACATATGTTTAAAACTATAAGGCAATTTGCTCAGTTTGATCGTTTAATGATTTAATCCTATATAATAAACCTTCGATTATTTAGGAATTTTAAATTTTTGCAATATTTTATTGTCAGCCTTTGCGTGGACGTTGCAATTTTATGTTTTTATGCGATTATTGCATTTAGGTGATTGTCAGAAATTATTGAACACTTTAGTCAACTAACGCTTATTGATTTATTTTTCGATTATGAAAAATTAATTATTACAGAGATAAAAGAAGTTTTAATTTTACCGCTTTAAACAATAATTAAGTTTCAATATATTTTATAAATTAATGTAGAAAGTTTATAAAGTTCAATAATTCATATAGCATTAAAAATGACAAACATATTTTAGTACACAATCATCCTTTTTAAATTACTTATATTTTTGAAAATAGTCTTATAAAGTTAAATCAGAAATAAGTAACAGAATAATTGAAATAGAAAATGCGTTAAAAAATAATTTATCTTCGCTGATTTCTTACGATCTGCACATTTTAAACATTAAAGTAAAAAATTGACTCAAACAGTTACCATTTTTTTCATTTACATTATATTTTAAATAAATAATTACAGCGTTTTCGCAATCTTAAGTCTTGAGGTAAACAACACTTTGAGGGGCCAACGTGATTTAAAGTATTCAAACTTGTCCCTTGAAGTTGGTTACTGCTGAAACTTTTGTATTTTTGCTTCTGTACTCATTTTTCACAAGTTTTTGAGCTATCTGCTGACCAGCTTAGACTTGACCAGATTTAAAATACTTCTTAAGAGTAGCATTGCAAAATCTGTGGATTATTTTTCTTAAAAAAATTAATAAATAAATTATTGACACATTATGTGTATAGCCTTCACTTTTGAATATATTATCAATATTTTAGACGTAAATGCATTAACTTTTTATTAATTTTTTTTTTTTTTTAAGTAATCCATGATTTTAGAAGTGCTACTCTGAATGAATATTTGAAGTTTGGTTTGGGATAAACTGATAAATTGATGAATCAGTTGACTCAAAAACTTGAGGTATGGGTATGGGTATGAAAAACAAAATTCGACATTTTTAACAGTGTATTGTATCAGGGAAATATGTGCAGATAATATATTATATCTAAAAGTAATAAATATTATGTATTTTAATAATTTTAACCCACTGTTTGCATACAAAATGTAGTACTATCGAAAAAAAAACAAAAAAAAAAAACAAAAAACAAAAAAAAACAGAAATGGGATATATCCACATTTTTACAGTGTTAGAAAATTATTCAAATATTTCTTCGGTTTACTGAAAATACTAATAGATATCAAAACTGGCAGAAAATTATCGATTAGATATCGTGATTTATTAAATTTTTCTTAAGAACATAAATATGATTTACAGATTCATTAAAAAATAGTTTTACGTAATTATTTGTTAAGTCATTAAGTAAAAGTGCAATGATACAACGAGCATTTTCTTCGAATTGCGCTTCAACCACCCTCCTTTCTTATCAAACTAAACAAAGCTGCCTAGTAGAATATTTTTAGAAAGTTCAATAACACTCACCATTTAATTCTTAAACAAATAAAAAAATATACATATTGATTTACGCTCGTAATTCAAACGGTGATAATATAAAGAAACGCGCGACATCATGATTTATTAAAAAAAAGGAAAGAAATTCATAAAAATCAGGTCAATGACGATAAGCGCTCACTCGCTTGCTATTATACACTTTTATGCGAGCCTGACAATTAAAATTCGCGCCGCGTACTTTTTCGATGGAATAAAGAAAACGGCACTTTATGGTGCCTGTACTTACGCGTATCAACTTTTTCAGCTCACACGGCAATATCATCCAATTATATTTCACTCCTTGAATTTACAATTTTCGAAAACTTTATGATCAATCATACCAAAAAAAGATCTCATTAAAATTTTCGCGTAAATTTTCTCTTCTCTTTAACCTAAAATAATTTGGTAAAATAAAACTTAACGAGCCAACGATAGTTTGATCTTACATATGTCAATGAAAAATACCGCGATTTTTGTTAAAATAAATTAATTTTTAACTTAAACTAATTTCTCTGAAATTTAAATTTATAACATTTTAAAATATCTATTTTCATTTAATTTACTGTTTAAAAACTATAGATCAATAGTTTGTAATGTCTTTACAACATATTTTAAAACGCTTTACGAACAAAATTGTCAATTCAACTCTGCGTTAACGTTTCCTTTGAAAAATTCCTGGGAAGCATTTCAATAATTACATAAGTGAGCAATTAATTTTTTCTTAACACAGATATCTCGCGCCTTGAACCCTTGAAACATCCAGAAGAATTTCGTCATTCGCAGGGAGGCTCGTCGCTTTATGTAGGAAAAACCAAATGACCTATACCGACTTTTATGCGTATCAGAAAAAAAAGTATCATGTAGCGCGCCAAGCGATAAGACATTTTTCCCCTCCACAAGTTACTGAAAGAGAGAAATTGCGCGCGAGACACCGAAAACTTTATCGCCGAATCCCGAGATTATTAATTTTCTCCAGTCTTATCATCGCCCGGCAAAACGTAAGACATATGAAAAAAAATGTGATTGCTGCGGTGCAGCCGCGTGTGTAGTATGCTTTTTTTTGGCATGGCTCAAAAGTATAATCAATTACGCCGTAAAGGTTGCATAAACGATGAAAAACGCGTGCTCTTATCATTTAGTCTAAAGTCACAAAAAGATCTTTGGTTTATCAATTCTTGAACATTAAAGTTTATTTAGTGATTAGTTTTAAAATGAAAAAAATTATTCTAAAAAAATTAGTAGAAATTGTGGATATTTTTTTAAAGCATTTATCCTAATTATAAATTCATGAGCGATTAAATACACGTAATCCCCAGCGTCGTTATATCTAATAAAATCCTAAGTCATAATAATCGCGTTTTTCAAGCACTAAACCATCTACTACGGACAATTAAAAAATCGTCTTCGATAATTCATCGATTTCATTAATCGGGGCGCGCGATCAACCGCAGCCGATTACACGAGAGCTAATAAGACGCTTGAATCTATGAAAGCCGATTGATAACAATAGGGATCGAGAGATTAACAGTTGAAGAAAGTGAGATAGCGGTTATTAATATCACTGATAAGATAAAGGCGCAAAGAGCGCGGGTGCATTGTAAAAAAAAAAAGATGTCCCAGACAAGATACGAGAAAGTCGCGCGATGCTACTGCGCGCGGTGTCTCGACGATAGGTTTCGGATTTTGGTTTTCCCAACGTCTTTTGTATGCTTGAGAAGGGAAGTACTTCTGCCCAGACTTCCGGGGAATTCCGGCCCGGGCCTAGGAGTGAAGCCGTTGCGAATTAGAGCATGGTCGGTGAAATTTTTTTATGGTAGTGAGGGCATGTGCACATTGCAATAATAATAATGATTAAATCTGTTTGAATAATTAATTAATTTTTAGAAATTTTAAGAGAATTAAGTAAAAAATAATTATAATCGAAATTTTCTAATTAAAAAGTTATTAATAAAAGAAACATTTTTTTGTCAACTCAATGAACATGCAAACCAAAAATTAATTTCTGTAATATTTGGAACATATGTGTTTTAAAATGGAAAAGTTAATTACTAAAACTCGATTAAAAATCATCGAGAAATCTATAATTTTTTAGTATCTTACTGACTGCATAATACTTGAATATTTATCTGCCAGATAAATAATTTAATTAAAATTCTCAATAATTTAAGTATACAAACATTATTGCATTCTATTTGATATTAGAGTATATTAATACAATTTCAAGTAAATTTCAAACTCAAATAGCAAAGTACTATAATTTAAGATTTGTTAAAAATTTAACCTTAATATGTAGTTAGCAAAAGCATGTTTAAATAATATAATAATAATTAAAATATTAAAAAAATATTTCAATTAAATTTAAAAAAGTCATTTATTAATTTACAGCATTGCTTTGATTAATATCTCGAAAGCTCAAACTAAATGTCTACTATAATTGATAACATCGATAACGATATAATGAAAGCCTTCATTAAATTATCCAGCGCTCTAAAATTACTACGCTTCACTCGACTTTCTGCGCACAGATAACACCTGCCAAAATTGCCAGCACCTCCGCTATGCCAATCCTCCCACTGTCAAAATCTCTCTCGCTCACAAAATTCCCGGGATTTTCCATCTTCCGACTCCCCTGCGCCGGTCATTCGCGTAAAACCGCTTAGAGAAAGGTTAGAGACCCCCTATACACACACGCACATAAATTTTGCGCAATCTGGCTAAACTTCAAGAGCGTCCCGTCGTACAATTCAATATCGGCGCGGGAATAAACGCGCTGCCGCTCAATTGGCTCGATGCCGTCGCACCGAGAGCAGCAGCAGAGCAGCAGCGGCAGCAGCAGCACCGGTCACCGCCGGTTCGGAAATCCCGAGCGTGTGCAGCGGAGCGCGCGCGCGGCTCCGCATATCGCGCGACACCGCTCCGACGTTATATACCTAGCAGCTAGAAGGTGGGGGCAGCGTCAGTCTGTCGGCGAGCGTCGCCCGGTGCGGATGGCTGTCTCCGCGCAGCTCAGTGAGAGAAAGAGCGAGAAAGAGAGCGAGCGAGGCAAGACAAAGTGCCCGGAGCATTGTACGTGTGTCTGTGCGCGCTGGGTGGTTAAAGTAAAGAGTGCGCGTGAAACGGACCCTAGCAGAGGAGATATAATGACGGCGCGCACTCGCGAGCGCAGCCGAGCCATGTCGAAGTTTAGGAAGTCGATGGCGAACATCGGCAAGACCGGCAAGATCATCGTTATGAAGATCAAAAGGATCGAGGTATGCGTATACGCGCGGTCGATTGCTTTTTTTCTTTCGATCGGTTAAAGCGGATTTATGCGTGGCTGCAGTTTATTGGCTTGTTTAAGCGCGGCGCTTTGTTTAGCGCTCGCGGATTTCTACTTTAGAATGCACTAGTATACTGGGATCTCACTAGAATCTGACATTAGCGCGCGAAGGAGAGATAATCGAGTGCACAAGTCGATCTGGAGTCGCGATAGCGCCTGCCTTTTTGAGTGGCGTATCGCGCGTTATCCCATTGTTTAAGAGATAAGAATCTTTTTTTAGATACGCTCGATCGGGGATCAATAAATTATATGGCTGGCATATTTATTCTCACACTACCGAGCGCACGATTATGAACACCTGATAAAATCAACTCGTTTCAATAAAAAAACTTTTAATAACTGAAATTATAGTAAATTTTCTATCAATTAACATGAAAGTGTATAATCTTTCTTAACAAGCTACTGATTCTCAATAGCTTTATCTATCATTTAAGAATAACTTAAAAAAAAAGCACATCAATCGAAACGAACGGTAAGACTGCTGTATCAGCAACGCACGTTACATATATCCTTGCTAACCTCATTTATTATTCCACTTCTCTTCCATTAAAACATCGAAATTTTGCCCTCTCTGTTACAGCCCGTCAGCGAGTGGACATCGCTGAACGTAGTCGAGTGGATGGCGGCGCTAAACCTCTACCGCTATGCCGACGTCTTCAAGTCGAAGGACATCAAGGGCAGCGATCTGCTTAACTTGGACCGCGAGAAGCTGATGGTAAGAGCGTAACACGCGCAACTCCGCTCTCCAATATCTCGTCTCCTTTTCATTTTTCCCCTCTCCTCGATCTCCCCCCTACCACTCCAGATGCCCCCCCCCTCCCTCCTCCGCTCGCCCCTC